>JAJOZX010003747.1:195000-197500 GCA_023014485.1 Bathynomus jamesi | reverse complement strand
TGTTGATTTGGATGATTTGTTGACGGATCGCTTCCTTCAATGCATCTAATGTACGGGGCTTGTCCTCGTAGACACGTGACTTGAGGTACCCCCATAGAAAGAAGTCACATGTGGACAAGTCAGGGGACCGAGGGGGCCATGCAATGTCACCAAATCTCGAAATGAGATGGTTGGGAAACAGGGGGCGAAGAACAGCCATTGACGCTCTGGCGGTGTGTGGCGTGGCCCATCTTGCTGAAACCACAAATGTCGACGAGCAATACGCCTTCTTCGTAACTCAGGGATGAAAAAGGTGTTCACCATCTCAATGTAACGCCCAGATGTTATGGTAACGGTAACCCCATTTTGTTCGAAGAAATAGGGACCGATGACGCCAAACTTTCCCACCGCGCACCAAACTGTAACATTAGGGCTATGCAGCGGTTTTTCATGGAGTTGTCGCGGATTTTCAGCAGCCCAATACCGACAGTTTTGATTGTTGACGGCCCCATTAAGGTGGAAATGGGCTTCATCACTCATTACCACCATCATGTTTTCATTCTGCTCATAAAGTGCAAGCATTTCCTGTGCAAAATTCAGTCGTTGGGGCAATCGTTTACATTCAATTCCTGCACCATCGCTAACTTGTATGGGTGAAAATGTAATTCTTCATGCAAAATCCGTCTAACAGTACGATTGCTGATTCCGAGTGCAGCTGAATGTCTCCGAGCAGAGCGGCCTGGGCTTTGCAACATCGCTTGTCTGACCCTTTCAACGTTCTCTGGAGTACGCACAGTGCGTTGCGGCCCCTTCGGTTTTGTTTTCATTATTGAGCCTCCTGTTCGAAGATTGTTAACCCAACGTAAGATTGTGTCACGAGCGGGAACAGAGTCATTTCGATGAATGTTGAATCTGCGGCGAAACGCACGCTGAACTGCTGTCACTGACTCGCCACTCCTAACAAAATGATCATACGCGAACATGCGGTGTTCTAACGTCCACTGCTCCATGATGGCACCTGAAAGATAAAGGTGAGTGTTAGTTAAAGTTAAATGCTATGAACCCAGGAATGGAATGCTACCTACCGCACGCCCCTCCCATTCCTAATGGCCGATTACTAGCTATTCAAAAAACACTTGATTCCCGTGCCCCACCCTGTATATATTATATATATATAATTTATATATATTATATATATATTATGTATTATATACATATATATATATATGTGGTTTACTTCTAGAGTACGAGACATTATAAAGAGTAGAGATAGGGCTTATAGGCAACATAAGTGCGATAAAGACAATTTGTTGTTACGAAACAACTACATATCTCTCAGGCGTGAAGCGAAAAGTGTAATAAAAAAGTCCAAGCGCGAATTTGAAATCTCCATAGCTCGTGACGGTAAAGAAACCCCAAGCGATTCTTTCAATACGTCAATAATAGAAATCCAGTAAAAAGTGTCTTAGGTCCATTGAAAAATGTAAATGGAGATCTAGTCTCTGAAAACAAGGAAATGGCTACCTTGCTAAACGAATTTTTACGTCAGTTTTACTATAGAAGATGTACGAATATCCCTACGGTCATAGATATAATACCTTTTGATAATGGTAATATTTTGGATAATATTGTCGTTAGTGAAGGGGAAGTAATGCGCTATATGATAAATGAAAACGCATAAATCACCGGGTCCGGATTCCATATATCCCATACAACTAAAAGAATTAAAAGATAGCATTGTTGTGCCGCTAACAAAGATTTTTAATACGTCTATTTCTCAGGGGTGTGTACCAGATAATTTCAAGTTAGCAAACGTAACACCTATCTTTAAGAAAGGCGATAAAGGTGCGGCGGGAAATTATAGGCCAATCAGTTTAACGTCTGTTGTAGGTAAGCTACTGGAATCAATAATTAGGGATCGTATAGTCGAACACTTAGAAGTGCATAATCTGGTTAGAAATACGCAGCAAGGTTTTAGGCGAAACAAATCTTGCTTAACTAATCTTTTAGAATTTTTCAAAAGCTTGGTTGACGTTTACGATAGACATCGGGCGGTTGATGTAGTGTATTTAGATTTTCAAAAAGCGTTTGACACCGTGCCGCACAAAAGACTCATTGAAAAAACTAAGGCTCATGGAATCAGGGGTGTAGTAATAAATTGGCTAGAAGAGTGGTTGCGAGGCAGGAAACAGAGGGTGGTCGTTGATGGAGCGGAGTCGTGTTGGGCTGATGTAGCGAGTGGCGTTCCTCAGAGTTCTGTATTGGGCCCCTTGCTTTTTCTTATATATATTAACGATTTAGATGTCGGCCTAGTCAGTACAGTTTCAAAGTTTGCGGATGACACGAAGCTGGGTGGTAGGGCGATTAATGACGAAGATAGAGGTAAAATTCAGGAAGATCTGAATAAAATCGTTGATTGGTCAGTCACATGGCAAATGAGATTTAACGTCGATAAGTGCAAAATTTTGCATATAGGTTCGTGCAACGGTAATTTTGCGTATAGTATGTCAGGGAAAGATTT
>JAJOZX010003747.1:62500-190000 GCA_023014485.1 Bathynomus jamesi | reverse complement strand
TATATATATATATATATATATATATATATCTGAACTCTTTCAGCTAAAGAAGCCTTATGTATAGAATTGGTTGTGTAATAGCTGATATTAAACTTTTCGAATGTTCTGAAAAGCACGGCTTATAATTTCCTTCCCCATATCCGTACAAAAATAACACTTCAAGACATTATTGTATAGAAATAAGGTAACACAAGTACTACAAGAAATAAATAAAAGAAGTACCCACAAACAAATCTGTAGTGAAACAAAAAAAAAAAAAAGCAAAACAGGCCGCGTGACCCTGAACATTTTAATGAGAAAGAATTGTACTTTAATATTATGTTTATTAAATTCTCCTAAAATAATTATATAAGACCGAAGTAATGGTCTGACATGAATCCAATTAAATTCTGTTTATCAATTAAATAATTTTACACACTCAATTTTCATTATAAACATTCGAATATCAGTGGGGAAAAACGAACGGAAATGAAAATTTATGAAACAATTCGACGATCGTCATTCCCCAAACCCGTGTATATATATATATATATATAAATATCTAAGTTGTATCGAGATGAAAATTTCTGAAACACACATTTCCGAGAATCTGTTCAAATCGGTTCACCTATTGCCAGAGGCGATTTTTTTTCTGACCATAAATGACCTTTCTCACAGACAGCTTGAACAAAACCTCTCTCGACTCCATTTCTTAGATATGCCCACAATTATATATATATATATATATATATATATATAGAGAGAGAGAGAGAGAGAGAGAGAGAGAGAGAGAGAGAGAGTTTTGTTCAAATAACGGGATATGCTTGTATCTTTTGCCATTGTGTTCGAAGCAGCAATTATTCGACGTTATATTGAATTGGAAAGGTTTTCACCCCACCTTAGACCCACAGTTTAACATTAGAAAATTCTGAAACCTGACTCAGTGCCAAAAGTTTTATAAGAAACACCAAATAATTGTCCCCTAGCGCAATTGGAAAGGTTTTCACCCCACCTTAGACCCACAGTTTAACATTAGAAAATTCTGAAACCTGACTCAGTGCCAAAAGTTTTATAAGAAACACCAAATAATTGTCCCCTAGCGCAATTGGAAAGGTTTTCACCCCACCTTAGACCCACAGTTTAACATTAGAAAATTCTGAAACCTGACTCAGTGCCAAAAGTTTTATAAGAAACACCAAATAATTGTCCCCTAGCGCAATTGGAAAGGTTTTCACCCCACCTTAGACCCACAGTTTAACATTAGAAAATTCTGAAACCTGACTCAGTGCCAAAAGTTTTATAAGAAACACCAAATAATTGTCCCCTAGCGCAATTGGAAAGGTTTTCACCCCACCTTAGACCCACAGTTTAACATTAGAAAATTCTGAAACCTGACTCAGTGCCAAAAGTTTTATAAGAAACACCAAATAATTGTCCCCTAGCGCAATTGGAAAGGTTTTCACCCCACCTTAGACCCACAGTTTAACGTTGAAACCGAATGTTCTTTTAAAATATAATTAGGATATATTTCTTTATATCCTCTCGATTACATTAGTGACTAATGATGCGGGAAATCTGAGTAAATATTTTCTCGAAAACTATGGGTGATAGAAAAATTCTGAAACCATATTTGGAATCAGTATCAAAAGTTCTATACGAATCACCAAATAATTTTCAAAGGAGAATACGAGCATTAAATCTATTGGTGAAAATATATATATGTTACTCGTCCGGTCCCGTTATAGCGGATTGGTACACGTCATAGCTCCACCCAGCTACATCGGCAGCCAATCACTACGAACATCTGGTCTTTTGGGGCGGAGCTTGGCGATTGTGCATATAAAAGGGGATATTTTTCAGTTTGGAGTAACAGTAGCTATTTTCGCGTCAGTGAATAATCATTCCCTCCACCATGGACCTGTACGTCTCCCCAGACTTGTATGAAGAGAGTGATACTGCAGCATTAACGACAATTAGCCTTTTTAATGCGGTTGACCGTGATGAATTATTTACAACGCAAACCGTAGAAGATATGTGCAGTGACGCTCCTTACAATCCGACGCAAGGGACTACCATAGAAATGTAAGTGTCTATAATTAGAATTTATATATATATATGGATGGGGTGTAGTATCTCGTCAAATAGATACTCGCCAAAAATGTCAATCAATGTTATTTTGTTACCCCATTATGCTAAAATCGAAATTTTATGGCATTCAATGTTATTCCTCGAACCAAAGATATCTTCACATAATGGGGATCTGTCTGTATACTCTGTATATGTTTTAAAAGCATTATTCCTTTAAGGTCCGATGAGGATTTGACACGTGTTATACAATCTTTTGAAGAATCTCGGAATACGGGGGATATACTGAACAGTCAACAATGTCACACATCCTCCACCATGGACCTGTACGTCTCCCCGGAATTGTATGAAGAACGTGATACTGCAGCATTAACCGCAATTAGTCTTTTCAATGCGATTGACCGTGGCGAATTATTTTCAACGCAAACCGTAGAAGATATTTGCAGTGACGCTCCTTACAATCCGACGCAAGGGACTACCATAGAAATGTAAGTGTCTATAATTAGAATTTTTATATATATATGGAGAGTTGTAGTATCTCGTCAAATAGATACTCGCCAAAAATGTCAATCAATGTTATTTGGTTATCCCCATTATGCTAAAATCGAAATTTTTATGGCATTCAATGTTATTCCTCGAACCAAAGATATCTTCACATAATGGGGATCTGTCTGTATACTCTGTATATGTTTTAAAAGCATTATTCCTTTAAGGTCCGATGAGGATTTGACACGTGTTATACAATCTTTTGAAGAATCTCGGAATAGGGAGGATATACTGATCAGTCAACAATGTCACACCGAAATAATGTAAGTGTTTTTCGATCTTTTTGGGATAAGAAGACACAATATATTTTCATAAATTTATTAAATGAAAGAAATCAGTACAATAAACAACTACAGAATATATCGTTACAAATATACGAACAAAAACATTATAATATACAACGAGTACGTACAATTGGAAAACGGTTTTTTATCTGTCTGCATACCATTTCATCGTTTCGGCGAGTGTGACACGGGTCAAATAAATTTAAAAAATTTATAAATTCTTTATCATTTGACATATGCATGAGAAATGAGACGCAGTACATTCCGCAAACATTAGTAAAATATCCTTGCATGCGAAATGGGGTCCACACAACTTCGGGAATATGTAACTGAGCGAGAAATTTTACAATAATAGGGTCACTCCAGGGTTGAGTACCGAGTGAATCAAAATAGTACAGGCGCTGTCTATTTTTAAAATAGACAGCGATCCAGTGAATCCCTTCATTACCGATGATGTCTGTGTTCACAATAAGACTACCGCATTCTCGCGTACTTGGCAAACTCAATGTTTCATTCTTCGCAAACACGCCGATAAATTTGGAACGTGTGACTCGCTCCATTACTTTCTGAAGTGTATTAGCATCCATTTTAAAAGTCAGTGATAACGCTTCTAAATCTATCTACTTCTATTAGGGCTTGCGATTCGAGATATACTAGTACACTAATAGGAGCGTCTATAGGCTTGGCGAATTCCAGCCGCACTGAGATGTTTCCGCTCTGCTGTGGGGTTAAATGGGTATTTACGCTAGCAGATAAGTCAGGTGTAATGTCAAACGGTAAAGGTTAAATTGATCAATGAATTCTTCCTGCGTTACCCCATTACCAAGCTCATCACAATCACCTGCAATATGGGTCAGATTACTATAGGCTCTGGCACAAAGAGGTAACACAGCGTCTGATGAATAGTCCGTACCCATTGTTCCACCCAAAGCAGTGCCATTAACGTATAGAGTTATATTTTTAAGTCCGAAATTCTCGAATTTAAAGGCACTCTTTTTATATTTTCCATTCACCGAAGCGTGGTCCTGCATGCCGATTAATATCCTTTTAGGAAGATTTCCCAGGGCAATGTTTTCTATCTGCTTCGATGCCAACCCTGCAGGAACCGTATATAGTTTGATCTGCACTCTGTTAATAGGATATTTCACTGTAGCGTTTAGTAAATTTTTCTCAATTTCTAGTTGTTTTGGTGAACTTAATTTCACTCGCCGTACGCGGAGGTATGTGTCCATAATGTGAACCACAACGGGCTTTGCACCCTCTTCTTGATTCGCATCCAGATTTAAGCAGATCTCGTGCGGGTGAGCTTTATTTTCATATCCACCCCGTTCACAAGCAACTTCTCCTGGAAAGTGAAATCTGTGTGCAACCGTCCAAAACACTCGTATATTTTCTTTTTAGAATTTTTAAATTTGTCCTTTATACTATTTTCATCTTTAGTTTGATAATATCCCTCCGCACTTAAAAAGGTAGCCTTCGCTTCTTTGGAAAAGTTGAGGACATTTTCCAGATAGGCTCGTAGATGATAGTACCCCGTGCCTGCCGATATGTTGGTCTGATTTAAATATACGTCACACTGGTTGAATATGGCGTGCAGAAAGTTTGTTTCAGGGTATACAGCATATTTGTCATCGCAGACCGTTCCATCAGAATGGGCTATACGTAGCTTAGCGTACATGTGCACACAGCTTGGATCAAAAAAGTAAGGACCTGAGCTGGGTATCACGAATTCTATAGGTGCACTCGGGGAACTAATTGTGTTTAAAGGGTTAATTGTAATAAAGTCACTGTGCTCAATAGAAACTTGGGTTGGCGGGAGCTCAAAAAGGGACAGCTCCGATTTACAGCATTGTGAACTACATGGGTGGATGAAGCGTGCCATGGCGAAATAGTGACTCCTCTCTCGACAAGTGGTAAACAAACTATGATTCATGAGATCAATGTCCTTAGCTTATATCAGTCAAAAAAGTGGTCCAACCATAGGTTTCATTCGCTTACAGCACTTCTTTTTTGATAGCCTTTTAACGTTTAATACCACGTGACCCCTTCTTCTCGGGGAGCCCTCTTCTTCTTCCCCACCACGCATTTTTCTCTTTGATCTTTGATGATTTCGTCCCGTGTACGCTTTAAATGTTTTTTAGAGCTCTTTAGGTTTAGCCCCGGCAATATGTCTTCTGCAGTGTTAATACCTGATTGTACGCTTTCCTTCCAAGGTATCTGGCACCCCTCTTCAGCAAAGGAACAGCCGTACGTAGTATGGATGAAAAAATGGACAAGTCCACTACCGCGCTGGTATCGCACCCTCGATAGACGGTGAAAGGCTTTCTATCCATTATAACTCAGTGCGTCGAAAGTGTAGCTTCACTGTTAAGCTCCCGTTACCGAATGGAAGTTTTCACCCTCAATCGTTCTTATATATATTGAGATATTGGTTATTAAATTAGTTGCGACATTCACATAATGGGGTCTGTCATATGTAATACTCAAACTCCTTCCTCTATGGTTGGGGATGTGAGCAATGCGCAGCAGCGTGCCTGGGTATCCCAACAAACTGGTGCTGCTCCACTATATTTACTGTAAATATAGCACATGTCTGGGGACCTTTCAGCCAATTTCTCCATCTTCAATTGATACATTAATCTGGACAAGTCATGCTGTGTCTCGTGAAATGTGTCTCTTTGGAAGGCTGCGCTATAGCGGCCATTGGCTAGAATTTGGAACTTTCTATGGTCTTTAATACGTCTGTTAGTCTTTGATTTTAGGATTAGTGTATGTGCAGGGTTGTTTACGATTCGTATACTAAATCATTCGTAAGGTTTGAGTTTCTTAAACTTACGTTTAAGCCTCTCACAACATCCTCGGCCGAACCATATTGACCCGGCCCTAGTCTTACTTCTGTACTGTAATACCGTGCAATCTTAGTCCGAGCGATACGCATAGTTTCATCCATAGCTACCCCAGCTTTTTCACACTCGTCAATGTCTCTAAGAATCGTAAAAACGGTTTCTTTATGTTCAATATTTAAAAAGACGGTGTCCGCTGAATTTCGCATATCCCCACCTCATACGAATCACGACCCAATTCAATGTGCCCATGAGTCTGTTACAAAGTTGGCTAGTGTGTTGTTGTAGTGTACAGACAGGGACGAGGAGGACGGGAGTGTGACGTAGAAATGGTTAGGAGCCATGTTGCATACTATTTAAGCTTCATTATTGCATCAGCTTTTATATAGGTGTTGAAGCTTTCTGGGTACCCTAGCCATTTCACCAGGTACATTTTTCTCCTTCCTGATTGCTTCCTAAATTTTCTCAATTTTAAACACATTTTTTTCTAAATTAAACGCAACTTTCTGCAATTCCTCGCGGTAAAAGCCTCCTGAGATTTCTTCCCCATTCAAATCTTCAATGTAATACATCATTATCTCACCTTTAGGTCTCACAGCCCTAACTTTAAAAATCTCGCGTGTCCATCCTTGCTCAAAACCCTTTGCGAATTTATTCCCCGAACGCGACAGCCTTACATAATCATTGATTTTGAAGCGCGCAGAGTGTGGTGGTGGTGGATCCATCTCTTCTCGGGAGCGTACCTCTTTCTAAAACTTCGTTAGGTGTTGTCCCCAATCGTGCGATGGTGTGAGCGGTTGTAGGATGATGCCAATGATTCCAGAATGTCTAGAAATCTGTATGTGTTTTTATGTGTAAAATAACGGTGCATGCGTTCCTTTATGGTGCGCTGAACTCTTTCAGCTAAAGAAGCCTTATGTATAGAATTGGTTGTGTAATAGCTGATATTAAACTCTGTCAACATGTTCTGAAAAGCGGCCTATAAATTCCTTCCCCATATCCGTACAAAAATAGCCAGGAACCCTGTTTTTCTTTTAACATTAGCGTTTTGGTGGCTTTAGCAACTGTTTCAGGTGATTTATTTTTCAGAGGAACTAGCCACAGATATCTAGAGAATACGTCTATTATGAATAGAATGTAGCGGTAACCATCGTTATACACAGAATATCTTTGCATGTCTGTTAAATCTGCTTGCCAAATAGAATCAATCGAGGAAGCCGTTGTCTTGGCTGTTTTAAACCTTTTTCTCACAGGCTTATGAAGCGTATAAGCGTCCTGCTCCCTCAAAAATCTTTCAACATCTTTTTTTCCTACTCCGTAAACACTTCTGTACAGTCTATCTACGCCGCCGTAAGAGGATGGGTTAGAAATGTCATAATAGCGTTTAGTTAATACGTTAGCCATTTGCGTATTTAGAGGCACGTGGGTAGGGTTGGTTTAACCTCTTCTTGCTCCTCTTCAAAGGTGTTACCGCCGGGGGTGACGGCGCCTTCAATTGTGTCACAGGCGTTGCATGTTCCAAGTCTTTTAACCTGTTCAGATTTCCTATCAACGTTTTAGGGACATTTATTTGTTGTAGTCTTGCTTTAATATGCTTCCATCCTGATGGTGATGGCCTATCCCACTTTCTCACCAGATCATGGACAATGTCTACGATATTCGATCCCTGTACCTTTGATCCTTCCACAATGATCTCCCCTGTATCGGTCCATTGTATGGCGGGATCCTCATTCAATAGATTATAAAGACTTAAGCCTTTACTCCTCAATGTAAGTGGGAGGGTATTTTTTAATACATGTTCGATATGTTGTGTGGCTAATCTTTTTGGTTGGTCAGCTGTGTCGTCGGGCACAGATCCTATGTCGCCATCGTCCCCCGTGCTGTGCCTAATAACCACAGGAATCTCTGTAGGGCTCTTATAATTTTCGTACTCGTGAAGAAATTTCTGCAGAGCTTCTTGGTATAAGATTCTTTTCTCATCAGTGTTTTTTCACTGTTTAATAGGGCTAACAATTCGCTTTCCATTCTTTTAAGTCTGCTTTTACGGGGATCTAGATACGTGTCTGGATTCCTTTGCAGTAAGGCGTACACCTCGTGGGGAATCACTACCACTTTCTTCATTATATTAATCTAGTCAGTAAAGGACCCAAAACTGAAAATAAGATGGGGAGAAATGACCCTCCTGTTTGTACAATAATTCGTTTTTTCTTCTTCGCTACAGTTTGGCTTTTACGAGCGAGTGCACGTATTATGTTCTTGTAGCGGCGTAGGCGAGCCTTCTGATGGGTTTCCATTGATACATTGCAATTTATAACGTTAAGACAGATTTCACAGATGCATTTTAAAAAGTCGGCACCGATATTTTTAATAAACATCTGCTGCATTGCCCGGGGCAGTCGATGATAGATTTTTATTAATTCACGGTATTTCTTTAGTCTCTTTGTCATTCTGGAATATACACCGTTTCAGGCTCGTTTGGAAATATATTCGTTCACAGAAGCACTCTAAACGTGTTTCGCGGATGAAGGTCGCAAAGCAAATATCCGTAACGCGTGCTTGTAGCTTCTTTATAAACTTCCAAAAACTCCTTACGCTGATTCGGGAACATTTGACTGGCTAATACCCCAATTTGTGATACATCTCTACGTTGCGCGAATAAGACTAGATATTGCGTATTTAACGACACATCGCGCATGTATCTATTTTTGAAAAATAGATTCTGATTGATGAAGAACACGCTTATGTTAACATGGTGGGAGAATACTGTAAATGTCTCGGCAAACGTTTTATCCATCTCCAACATGAGATCGTCAATTACAATGATTGTATGTTCATTTCCCTTTAACGAATTAACGTCATATACGCCTTTGTGGAACAAAATATCATCTTGGTACTCGTTGAACACCGATTGATACGTCGAATAGCACCATATAACTTTATGCACAAATTTCGAGAACATCTCCCCCTTTTCTTTAATGATTTTAAGCATAAACACAGTTTTACCACATCCTGTAGGTCCAGATATAATACATGTGGATGGGCTCGTGAATCTGAATTTTTCTACAGAGTCCATTTCTAACACGTCACACTCCTAAGTGGGTCTTTTACAAAATATTACAAATTTTGAGTGCTGTTCCTTATATTTCTTCTCCCACAGAACCGTGAATGACGATGAGGTAGAGCAGCCCATCATTACGGATGACCTCGACGACAGTGTAGTTGTGATCTCCTCCCCTGAACCCTCAACAGCGATACCGATAACACGTCCAAAGCGGAGGTATGAAACCCCCGCGTCAGGTATAAAGCGACCGAAATACGCGCCTGTTGCAGCGGTAATAGATCCCCAACCCTCAACCTCTTACGCAACAAGCCCCCCAGCAGCACCTAATATATCCCCTTATTCATCCGCCGCCCCCCGTTCTGTTAAGTCTACAATAATAGAGCCCCAACCATCAACCTCCTACGCAACAGGCCCCTCATCAGCAGCACCTTCCGCTAATATACCCCCTAATTCATCCGCCGCCCCCCGTTCTGTTGAGGAAGATATAACGCTCGAATTGGTGCGCTCCTCAGACCCCACCCCAGCCTTGACTAGAAATCGGTATAGAGTCAGGGTCGACCCTAGAGTCATGTATAGCAATGGTATTGAGCGCGGACTACGCCGGGTTGTAGAGCGTATTATAGAGTTTGCTCTTCAGAATCGCGACGAGCGTGAAGTCAGTACGAGTCTGTCCTTTGGATTCGGGTCAGATGACGGTGATGTAGACGATTATTGGGTGATAGTGCCATTTAGACGTTTGGCGGCTGAAGATGTAGAATATATATTAGGACGTATAATGCAAGCCGCCCAAAGTAGTATAGCCTTCAATATGGACAACTTCACGGTAAATATTGACCATGTATACCGTGTTGCGGATCATAGTGCCATACCGTATACTCTTAACCTCAATTCTCAAGCTATTTATAGACGGCATATAAACGTCGATCGTGGTTGCGGCTTTATAGCAGTACTCTTAGCACGTATGTTTACTGCACAAAATACACGAACTCAAAAAATTTGGTTGCCTACAGTCGTGGAGCGTGCCCGTAAACTAGCTGTAGACTGTTAACTTGAATTTGACTGTAATATGGGTCCTGAAGAGCTGAGAAGGGTAGAACAGGAAATGAATGTCCGCATAGTTGTGTTTGGGATGGATGATCGTCGTACGACTGTGTATGTTTTTAAAAGCTGTGTGAGAGATCGTACAAGGCCCCTACTTATTTTAGGATTGTCAGGGACAACGTATCTCCCATCCGTAATATAAGGTGCTTTACGCGAGTTATGACAAAAGTCGAAAATATGGGAGACATCATGATTTGTGTAAGGGGTGCCTCGAGTTTGCGGATGATACAGAGACATTGTAAAGAATGTCACATGGTATGTGAGCAGTGTAAAAGCACCAAATGTGAAAGCCGTGTAGTTGAAGCTGAGAAGAGAGACTGTGATGTGTGTAGACGCACATTTTTCAATAATAGCTGTTTTGATTTCCATAAATCAATTGGCACGTGCAGGAAAATGAGAATCTGTGAATGTGGTATGTTTCACACAATGGATAATTGGGGAAAATTTAAGCACAAGTGTGACGTAATTCACTGTCCTACATGCCAGGAGGAATATAAGGCGGATGGAGTAAAGCATGTATGTTATATGAAAGATGCTAAGCCTAAAAATAACCCTTGTATAACTGTATACTACGATATAGAAACATATACGAACGCTGAAACCAAAGAGGTAATTCCACATTTACTTGTGAGCCAGACTATCTGTGATGAGTGTATGGATATCGAATGTGACGAGTGCCCCAAATGTGGTAAACGGACAAACGTTTTTAAAACGAATGTCAGCGATAGTCCTGTGAAACTATTTGTGTCGTATATTGTCAAGTTAGCCGACAAGTTCAAAAAAATGACTGTGTATATTCTCGCCCATAACGGGGCAAAGTTTGACACGCAGTTCCTTTATAAGGAGTTGCTTGAACACGAATCCTCTGAGATATTTACAGGTGATCCATTGAAAAGAGGCAACAAATTAATACAGATGCAGATAAGAGGCAATGTACAATTTAAAGATACTTTATTATTCACACCTTGTAAATTAGCAAAGCTACCCAAGGTGATGGGAGTAGCAGCTGAAGTTTCCAAAGGATACTTCCCTTACACTTTCCTCACCAGCGAGACTTTAAACTACGTAGGCCCACCACCACCCAAACATTATTTTGACTGTATGGATGAACGTGAAGACTTTGATCGTTACTACGACAGTTTTAATGAAAGTAACCCTTATAATATAGCTGATGAATGTGAGCGTTATTGCGTGAATGATGTGCGCGTGCTTAGAGTATGTTTCCAGGCCTTTAGAAGAATGTACATAGCCCGTTTCAAATGCGATCCACTGCAAGTCGCAACCACCATCGCATCATTATGTTTTACGGTGTTCAAGAATAACTTCATGCCGAAAGACACCTTAGCCATTATTCACCGAAACAATCCCCGCAGTTACGGGCACAAGGCTATTTACTGGCTCATACACCTACAGCAACAGACAGGTGTATACATAAAGCACGCCCGCAACACGGGTGAAGTACCCATTAAGATTAATGGACGTGTTTTTTGGGTTGATGGGTTAAGTGAAAACCGTGTCACTGGTGTGAAGACTGTGTACTCCTTTAACGGTTGCTGGTGGCATGGATGCCCCCGTCCTGAGTGCGGAATCACCGGAGATATCCACGGTAGGTCTCCTGCCGACTGTCTTGCATCGACCCGCACCCGCGATCAACTTATAGGATCACAGTTCACTCACAAAGTCTTGTGGGAGCATGAATATGGTGCACGGATGGAGACAGATGAGGTGTACCGTGAGGAAATAAAAACGATCAAGCGTTCAATGGTGCTGGATCCTCTCAAATGTGGTGATAGCTTGTTTGGAGGACGTACAAATCCTTTCAGACTATACTTTCCACCTACGGAGGGCGTGAAGCTCCATTACTACGATTTCTGTTCTTTATACCCGTACGTGATGAAGAGCAATCCGTACCCCGTGGGCGCTCCTGAGAAACTGGTGGGACCTAGCCTACCCTCCATCGATGAATTTTCAAAAAATTTGAATGATCGTTACTTTGGGCTCTCTTTCGTAGACGTACTCCCCCACGCAATTTATGGATGCCGATCTTACCTGTCGTTATCGACGACAAGCTCATGTTTCCCCTGTGCGTGAAGTGCGCGGAAGAGGATAACGGCGAATGTAACCATATACCCCACCAGCGTAAGATCAGAGGCGTATATACAAGTCCCGAGTTGGCCCTAGCCGTGCGCCATGGTTATAGAATACTGAAGATACATGAGGTGTGGAGGTTTCAGAAGCTACCGAACCTTTTCACACCATATATAAACACCTTTTTGAAGGATAAGGTTGAGGCATCAGGGTATCCGCGAGGAGTTGATACCGAAGATGAAAAGTCTGCCTATATTCAACGTTACCGCGACCGCGAAGGTATACAACTTGATCGTGTCCAAATTGTAAAGAATCCTGGCAAGCGCTTTAGTGAAAAGTTGTGTCTAAACAGTCTATGGGGAAAATTTGCGCTGAATACCGGCAGAGGGAGCATTCATTTGGCACAAAGTTATAGCGTTGTCTGGGATTATGCCAATGCCCCCGATAAAGAGGTCATGGAGATCGTAAATGTAGGTAATACTTACGTAATAAAGTACAACAACACTGAATTTGCCACAGATACCTCAAGGGTTACAAACATACCTGTGGCCAGCTTCACAACAGCCTACGCCCGTATAAAACTTTGGGGTCTATTGCATTCTCTTGGGCGGAGAGTATTGTATGCCGATACAGATAGCGTGATATTCACAGAGAGGGAGGGTGAATACATGCCCACTATTGGGGAGTTCCTCGGCGAGCTCACTGATGAGATCAAGGATGAGTATGGGGACAACGCATACGCCGACTCTTTTGCCTCAACAGGACCTAAGACTTATGGGGTACGGGTCAGGGTGGGTGAGGAAATGAAATATACCGTGAAGGCAAAGGGTATTACGCTCAACAATGCGAATCGGGAGGTTGTTAACTTTGAGTCGTTGAAGGATCTAGTATGTTTGGACGATGATGAACAACCTCCCCAACTAATTGTAGGCACCCACAATTTTCGGGCGCAGAAGCTGGGGGGCGTGAAGGAACTTAGGGGTACGATGGTGTGCCGTAACACCTATAGGAAACGTTACCAGTTACCTGGTACCTATGATACCGTACCCTTTGGATACCAATGATGCTTCTAACTCACACGTCTTGTATATAATCGTATCTATTTGTAAATATATATATATATAACTTGACTATCTCGTTTATTAAATCGTATTTGTAAATATATAACTTGAATATCTCGTTTGTTAAATAAATCATGTTTCAAATAGCGTTTCACTTTCTCCTTTGTGTGTGTGTGTGTAGGTGAAAGTTCTAAGCTCCGCCCTGTAAGACCGTGAGTCATGCTACTATCTGGGAGTCTCTGCGTGGTCAGTCGACCGCAGTAAGCCGGAGAGATCAGACGTGTATTCAGATCAGACGTGTATTCAAATGGCTACCTTTAATATTGCTTGTACAACGTTTACGAAATGGTATTCAGTAAAGTGCCAGGATGTGGTGGATACCGAAAAACTTCCTATTCCTCCCTCCTATGCCTCTTTTAAAAACACATTGGATTGTGCGAAGTTCCAAGATGTACAAATACTCTACGGATGTTCTGGTGAGACCGTTGAAGGCTTTCGTTGCACAGACGATGTGCTGAAGTATACTGCAGAGCTAAACTTTATAAAGTCTCACATACACCGTGAAGTAAAAGAAACAACGCGTGCAGAAGAGAAGCAGCAGGTATGGATAATGAGTCTTGCTGATGGGTGGTGTGACAAGCGGTATTACGTCATGCTACACCATGTCGATTACTCATACCCTAAGACTGAAAATGTGAATCTCGTGATCATGGACAATCTTAAGTATTTTTATCACTATATTAACGTATATCATGATGAGGTTCGTAGTGAGGTTGTGGCTAGTGCCCTGCATGAATTTTTAACAGAGTTTAGAGACGAGTATCGTTTGATGGGCAGAAAGGAAAAATATGAACATATGTTCCTCTCAAATAGTGCGCCGGAGTGTGGAGATGTTTAGTAAAACATAAAATGTTCCTAGTTCTTACCCAAACTGTCTGGTGCGTAGGCTGGTAGTGATATTCTTGTACCGAAATATGTACAACAATTCGACTCGCGGTCATACGAACAAGCCCATTCACGTATCATCGAGTCAGCCGCCCGTCGAACCATTCCTGCCTACCTGCGTGCCTCACACGGCTCATAGTTATCTCAGAGCTTGAGCCGAGTGGACGTGCGCTCCTCGAATACGATGGAACTTCCTTTGAGCAGCATTCTCAACGCCTCGTACGATGTGTCCGTGACGAAATCGTTGCGCGTGTTCAGGCGTAATTCCGGTACCATTAGCTATGTACTGGAAACGGAATGTAGACCGACAAACAAACGGGTTTATTTAAGTATCGAGGAGATGAATAGAATCTTTGTGATAGTTGAGAAGTGGAGTGAAGATCGTTATAAAATACCTGTTAACGTAGGTACAAGAAGAGAGCAGATTAGTGACGCACCCTCATACGCCGTTGTATGTACGTTGTGTATAAATAACGATCGGCCGTGCATTGATATACGGCTGATGTGGAAGAATGCTTCTGATAATAACGCTCTTATTCCTACGCGAAACCGTTTCATCCTCGACAGAATGTTTGAAATCGTCGGATTCCGTAAGCTGAAACCTATATTAGACGCGCGTGTTACGGACATGCTTTATTTTGATACAGTACTTGAATACGCCTACACCGCTCTGCTCGATGGGTTTACCGAGTGTAGGGCTGGTGAGAATGGTCTAGAGCTGGACGTTTATTTAAAAAGTTTAGACTCTGAAATACCATGAACTTTGGTACAAAGCAATTGATCGGTACAAGGCTGAGCTCACCTACACCGTTCACCCTGAAGAACTATTTATTTATATAACGCGCAGTTGTCGTAACGATTTAGAAGATTATTTCAATTGCCGCTATGTTGAGTGAGTTCACGATTGAAAAGCTCGAGTCGGTAGAAATAAACCCTCGATTGGAAAAGCGTGTTTATAAACTTGTATTTAATAATGTAGCTAACGATGAACTCTTTGTGCGTGCTTTTGATTGTATTCTAGACGTGTTTAAAGATGACTTACCAACCGGTTGTAAAGTGGGAACAAAAATAGTACTGAACGATATGAAAGCCCTTCATATCGAATACAGGTTTCCCTATACTTTAAGCGGTGAAATATTATTAAGCCGCATATACTGCGTAATGCAGAGCAATAATGATGTAATTGTAAACTCGATTAAGACCGAGTTTAGTATTTTGAAAAAAAAGTGAATTGTATTTATATATATATATATTTTGCTTGACATTTCTCCTGTACTGATTATACGCATATTTCTATTGATTTGTGTTTATATATATATTTTGCGTGATATTTCTCCTGTACTGTTATGTGCATATTTCTATTGAAATGTATATTTATTTGAAATGTATATTTTATTTATATATCCATAATTGTGTGTATATATTTCCTGTACTGTTATATGCATATTCCTCAATTGAAATGTATATTTATTTTCTATATATTTATAATAAACAGAATGATGCAATGTTGTTTTACTTAATTGTTACGCCTTCTAAACCTACTACCGGTATTCTTTTAAGAAATATAATAATGTATACAGTGGTATTGCGGTATCTGGCAACATTTACGCCTTCTAAGCCAACTGGCTGATTAGGAGTCTATAATAATGCTAAAAAGTGGTATCTAGCAACTCAGTCTTCGATTAGAGAATACATGGCGCTATCTGGCAACTCAAGCCATTTACAGCCAACTGGCTGATTAGGCGTATATAATAATGTATACAATAATACTGCTAAAAAGAGGTATCTGGCAACTCAAGCCATTTACAGCCAACTGGCTGATTAGGCGTATATAATAATGTATACAATGGTATCGCAGTATCTGGCAACTCAAGCCATTTACAGCCAACTGGCTGATTAGGAGTCTATAATAATGTATACAATGGTATCTGGCAACTCAGTCTTCGATTAAATGAATACATGGCGCTATCTGGCAACTCAAGCCATTTACGCCAACTGGCTGATTAGGAGCCTATAAAACAACGCCTACTCGGCTGAAGTCTTAATGTGCACTTGGCTCCTGCCAGGTGAACACCTCTCCTCCTTTCTCTCCTCCTTTCTCTCTGGCCCTTTGTGGGGAATAGCTTGGGGGAAGCCCCCAAGTTGCATGGCCCTTGCAACCTAGGTTGGCAACAAAGGGCCCTTTGGTGTTTTTTTTTTCCCAACCCCCACCCCCCTTTGCAACATTACGTCATCATTTGCAACATTCTTGCACTCTCCCCTTTTGCGGCTATACTAATGATGCTGATGAACCGGAAATATGACTCGTTGGCGATTCCATTGTTCGAGGGCAGCTAGAGGAATTCTGTGGGAGAAACCCTCGTCGTAGGTGCAGTTACTGCTACCCTGGTGCAAGGGTAGAGGAAATATCTAATAGTGTCGACCATTTTACAGACGGTACCTCTGAGGACACAACGTATGTTATTCATGTTGGTACTAATAACGTTTTAAATTCTAGATCGGAAGAACTGCTGGCTAGATACAGGGACTTACTAGAGCGACTAAAGGAAAAAACTAATAAGATTGTTTTAACAGGTATACTTCCTCGAATTATCCAACTTAGCGATTTCTTCAGCAAGGCGACCTATATCAACAATACCCTAAAGTCTCTTTGCCAACAGGAAGGAGTGCATTTAGCGAATTTTTGGAACAGTTTCTACGGCAGGAGGGACTTGTTCCTCGGAGATGGACTTCATCTTAATGACGTTGGAGCTACGCGTTTAGGAAGACTATTTCATAACACTGTCTCTTCTTTTCAGGCTGCCGTAATTCGACCAGTCCCAGCGTAATTTCCACAAATTTCCCCTGCGCTCGCGAAGGTGTCGCAATTACAAACAATTTGAAGGTTCTATCCTTAAATGCTCGTAGCCTGCGAAATAAAATAAACGAATTTGTTTCTTTAATTGCAATAAATGAATCGTGGCTTAACAGTGAAACACGTGACTTTGTAGGGAAGTATCAAATTAGAGGTTATAGACTTTGTTAAAAACAGAATAGGTAGGCGAGGAGGCGGTGTTATGTTGTGTATCAAAGATAATATTGCGAACGTTATAGAAGTAAAGCACACAATTCCAGAACCGATAGATTCGACTATAGCAGAACTTAAATTGAACGATTTCAAACTTGTTGTTGCGGTTATATATAGGCCCCCTAATCAAACAGCTGATACGGACGAAGCGTTATATCTGAAACTAAAGAGAATAATAGGTAGTGAGCAGGCCTTAGTTATGGGTGACTTTAATTGCGCCAATGTGAATTACGATACACTGCAGGGAGACGCGGAAGGTAATCGTTTAGTTAATTTTCTCGTGGATCTTATTCAAAAGGTTGGGGAACCTACGAGGTTGGACAGTATTTTAGATTTAGTAATAACTACGGATGATAGGCTAATCACTGATCTACAAGTAATAGAACTGTTAAGCAATAGCGATCACAATATGATAGAGTTTGTCTTCTCAGTAAGTCACTCGAAACAGCTAACCCGACTAAAATTCCTAACTTCCAGCACGCAGACTTTTCTAAATTTCGAAATGAATTGTCACACGTCAATTGGGAAAACGTAATGGGGAACGCCAACGCAAAACTAATGTGGGAATCGCTTAAAACAGTATTTAGGACTATAAATGAGGAATGTGTACGTACAAAATTAAGCGTGCGAAAGTAAACAACAAGCCCTTGTGGTTTACTTCTAGAGTAGGAGACATTATAAAGAGTAGAGATAGGGCTTATAGGCTACATAAGTGAGATAAAGACAATTTGTGGTTACGAAACAACTACATATCTCTAAGGCGTGAAGCGAAAAGTGTAATAAAAAATTCCAAGCGCGAATTTGAAATCTCCATAGCTCGTGACGGTAAAGAAAACCCGAAGCGCTTCTTTCAATACGTCAACAGTAGAAATCCAGTAAAAAGTGGCTTGGGGCCGTTGAAAAATGTTAACGGAGATCTAGTTTCTGAAAACAAGGAAATGGCTACCTTGCTAAATGAATTCTTTACGTCAGTTTTTACTATAGAAGATGTAACGAATATCCCTACGGTCATAGACATAATACCTTTTGATTATGGTAATATTTTAGACAATATTGTGGTTAGTGAAGGGGAGGTAATGCACTATATTGATAAAATGAAAATGCATAAATCACCGGGGCCGGATTCCATATACCCCATACAACTAAAAGAATTAAAAGATAACATTGTTGTACAGCTAACAACGATTTTTAATGCGTCTGTTTCTGAGGGGCGCGTACCAGAAAATTTCAAGTTCAAGGTGCGGCGGGAAATTATAGGCCAATCAGTTTAACGTCTGTTGTAGGTAAGCTACTGGAATCAATAATTAGGGATCGTATAGTCGAACACTTAGAATTGTATAACTTAGTTAGAAATACGCAGCACGGTTTTAGGCTAAACAAATTTTGCTTAACTAATTTTTTAGAATTTTTTCAAAGCGTGGTTGACGTTTACGATAGTCATCGGGCGGTTGATGTTGTGTATTTAGATTTTCGAAAAGCGTTTGACACCGTACCGCACAAAAGACTCATTGAAAAAACTAAGGCTCATGGAATCAGGGGTGTAGTAATAAATTGGATAGAAGAGTGGTTGCGAGGTAGGAAACAGAGGGTGGTTGTTGATGGAGCGGAGTCGTGTTGGGCTAATGTAGCGAGTGGCATTCCTCAGGGTTCTGTATTGGGCCCCTTGCTTTTTCTTATATATATTAACGATTTAGATGTCGGCCTAGTCAGTACAGTTTCAAAGTTTGCGGATGACACGAAGCTGGATGGTAGGGCGATTAATGACGAAGATAGGGCTAAAATCCAGGAAGATATGAATAAAATCGTTGATTGGTCAGTCACATGGCAAATGAGATTTAACGTCGATAAGTGCAAAATTTTACATATAGGTTCGTGTAACGGTAATTTTGCGTATAGTATGTCAGGGAAGGAGTTAACAAGAGTAGAGCAGGAAAAAGATTTAGGAGTTATAGTCACTGGTGATTTAAAAGTAGCGAAACAAAGTACGGCAGCAGTCAATAAGGCGAACAAAGTGTTAGGTTTTATAGCTCAAAATTTTGAGTACAAATCGCGCGATATTATAGTTCCTCTTTATAAATCATTAGTTAGACCCCATTTGGAGTACGCGATCCAATTTTGGGATCCGCATATGCGAAAAGATATAGACAAACTCGAAAGAGTTCAAAGACGAGCAACTAAGATGATTCCGTCGCTTAGGTCAAAGTCGTACGAGGATAGGCTTAAGGAGTTAAAATTGACTACACTCGAGACTAGAAGGCTAAGGGGTGATCTAATCCAGGTTTTCGAAATTATGAATGGGTTCGATAACATAGACAGAGATAGCTTTTTCGAAATATCTCAATATAATAGGACTAGAAATAACGGGTGTAAGTTGACAAGTAGAAAGTTCGCGACAACAGTTGCCAAAAACTTTTTTACGCATAGAATAGTAAATAGCTGGAATAGTTTGCCGGTAGAAGTAATTAGTAGCACGTCTATAAACATGTTTAAAAATCGATTAGACGCATATGTTGATAGATTGGGTATAGTCCAAGGTAGTAAAATTAAGGCTTTGTGGTTCGGAACCCACATAAAATTGTAGGTCCCCTCCGCCACCACGGAGGACATGCACAATACACAATTACGAACACAGTTAGGTAGATCAGCCATGGGTGGATCCTAGGGTCTTTGTTCGTCTGAAACATTATAACATAACATATTATATATATATATATATATATATATATATATATATATATATATATATATATATATATATATATATTATATATATTATATATATGTATTATGTATATTATATACAGTACATATTTTTGTCTTCCGTCCATTTGTCGATTCTGTTTATGTCGGCTTGTAGAGATCCTATATCCTCTGTGTTTCTTATTTTTTTCTTGTTTATATATATATATATAATCTCCATAGCCAATCTCATAAATTACATGTAAAATCTATACCGAAAAAAATACTCAAAATGAAATTATTTTAGTGACGAATGAACCCAATAATTACCGTGTAAATGTACGATAATCGTATTTTATTTCTAGTGTAATTCCCATTTGTAACCTTGGACACGTCACTCTTGAAGTGAGTTCGTGATGAACATAAATGAGACTAGTTTCATATCCCGTCCACTCGATGAGTCAAATTTGCATAACGATACAGACGAGTTTCGATATTTGATGTAATTGAAATATACGCTTTTGGCATTCATTTTGCGTGTTACTCTAATTTCAATGCAACGCAATTGCTATAAATGTGTGTGTGTGTGTGTGTGTGTGTGTGTGTGTGTGTGTGTGTGTACGTAAGTGAGGTCGAGTGTGTTTTAATTCACAGATGGAGTGGGGTAATTTTTTTTGTGGGGTAACACTTTTAGTACTTCAAAATATTAAAAATATTGTATAGAAAATCTAGAAACATTTTTAATATAAGAAAAAAGCTGTGTTAGTCGTGATTAGGTTAGGTTAGTTAGATTAGTGAGTACCTCACTGTTTAATTACACAACAGAAACCACCCTTCGAGCAGTTAATTGCACCCCAAACACTTATCACGCACTTCTCGGTTCGATGACACTAAGGTTAGATTAGATTAAAATAGATTAGTTAATTAGTTCTTTAAATATGTGGATTTAAAAAAGTCTCGACCTCAATTTTGCGAAGATGCGCACGTGTGTGTGTGTGTGTGTGTGTGTTTAAAAATTTCATATGCTTGTTTTATATGTTTATCCTCAACGAATTTAAGTATAAATTGAAAAGCTTATATTTATTTTTTTATTCGTTTATTACTGATATTATGTAATATCACTTATCACGTGTCCGGTAATAATGATTTATACATGATGGGCGAAGTAGCGACGTGTCTTTTCCGGAACTGTACCCAAATTCCCGATAAAATGCTTTCATCGACACATTCTAACCCAAAATTTAAAAAAAAAGAAAAAGACGACAGACAAAACTTACTGTATTCTTAATCAATCTTAATCTAACGTAACTTGACCCGAAGCTAACATTTCGTAAAATCTCAGAAGGCCTTGCGACGAAAGGGACGTACAGCTTTATGTGGAACCTGAACCGTGGGTCAATGCATAATCGGGACGCGGAAAATGGTCACCCATCCACTTAATGACCACACTCAACGTCGCTTAACTTCGATGATCTTACGGAAAGCGGTGTAACGATGTGGCCATGCGTGACGTAGCTCGACAGTTAGTCGATTCAGCGGATCGTTCGAGTTGATCGCTTGAGATGGTGAATTTCAATAAACAAAACTTAAAAATCGACCAATAACATTAATCCCCTTTTAATAATAATATTGGTGACTGTTTAATCTTCTTCGTAACAGTAAAGATCACGTGATGAAGGGAACCTACAGCTTTACGTGTGAATCGAACTTACTCGTATTTACATTATCTGAACGCGAAAACGACGGTCACCCATCCAACTAATGAACAAACGCAACCTCGCTTAATCTCGCTGATTTAACGGGAAGTGGTGTACTGGTATTTCCTCTTCAACTTATGAGGAAAGTCTAATTAGATCCAAACTTTTAAAATCTTCAGTAAAATGTCTTGAAACAAATAAAAAAATTCTTTGATAAATTATTGTAAAAAACAAAATTTTTCTGGAGAAAAAACATTGAAAATGTGCATTTCTAAAAAACAAATTTCCAATTTCTAAAAACGAGAAAAAAAAAATTTTGCTTCTTTTTTTTCTACAATATTTTTATTTATTTTTTAACCATCAGACAATTTTTTTTTCTTCTTAATTCAAAACATGTTTCACTCTTTCGAGCTGCAAGAAGGAATTCTAAATAAAGTTCCGTAACAAACATGTACCGCTTAGATACGAATTCGAGTTCCATAAAATTCTTTATAAAAGTCATTCTAAATTTATTTGAGGTAGTGAAGCGTGACAATGCAAAATAAACGCGCTTATGAAAGATAAATATTGTAACCGTTACATTCGTAAACAAATTGTAAATAGAAAAATAAATAAAAGACGAACGATTTTCTTTAGTTTCCCTCTTTTTCATGTACATCGGAGACTGATATAATTGGTCTGACTTGTTTTGTTTTTAGTTTTACGTCTACTGCCTGCTGGAGGCACCAAAACACTAAGACTGTAAACGCATTTGCGTGATCTCTGATGCTGTTCCTTATTTTTGTATAAGAATAGTTTTATTGTTTGTAAAATTACGTACAGTACGCAGTTATCCGTGACTGAGGGCGGTCCATGATCACGGATAAGCTAATTTCACGGTTAATTATGTATACCTCGCCGGTGAGTTGGTGGTGCAGCCGTTGCTGCCGCCACAGTATAATTCTATTACAGTATAATATACAATTAAGTAGTTTGTACTCACCACAATACGTGAAGATCATCCTCTCCCAAAGATTGTAACCCCTCCCTCTGCTAATATTACTTGTGTTTGTAGCACAAAGAGAGACTGACTGAGGCGCGTTGCGGTGGGCTGTCGGAAGGCGTGCCACAGATGTAAACCGTACCAAATCACAGTTAACTCGATTCAAGGTTGAGTGAATCACGGATAACCGCATGAGTACTGCATGCATATGGAACACTGAGAGCGTACTGCATGACTTTCCAACCGGTCTTTCAGAAATTTAACCCTTTTATGTTTGTCAAGTTGTTAAATCATAATATATATATATATATATATATATATAATATGTATATGATGAATAAAACCACGAAGGAAAGGAAACACAAAATGGTGCTCAAGCGCTTTCGTCTAATGACGAAAGCGCTTGAGCACCATTTTGTGTTTCCTTTCCTTCGTGGTTTTATTCATCTAAATATTTTTCACGTGTTACTTTCGTGAAATAATTTTCATATATATATATATATATATATATATATTGGCCTACGGATCACCAGTTTGATGTGGCCAAGAAAGTAGGCTTACTATAATTAATGAAATGAATAATTAGGGGTCACCAGTTTGGAAATACACCTCAAGCAAACAATATTTAATAAGGAGAGAGAAATTACTTTTTTGTTTTGTATTTAATTAGAAAAATAAATAAATTATTTGTTCACTGATTAACAATTCTATAACGGTATTTATATTATATTACAGATGACTGGTTCTTAGCAATAAGAAATGGTTATACAGTCTAATCGTTAAGTAAGTACACTAATTTAGGTAGGTTAATGAGATATGCAGCGGTGAACACAGAATAAGTAATTAAACCAATAATAACTGAAATAATGAAAGTACGGTATGGTACAGTAAATGGATTAGGTCAGTAAAATGAAATGCATAAATGAGCAAATAAACAAGCGGATACAAATACTAATAAGATAATTGAATAAGATAAAATGATTGTACAGGCCTACCGCAGTCGTAATGAGAGAGTTAGTTTGCCGGTTGTTTGCGGACACTTTTGGGTAAAGCCTATTCGCTAGGCTGAGGTTACACTATGTAGGCTCCGCGGGAATTGCTTAACACGAAGGCAAAGGTAGGCTTGTGGGTTGTAGCCTACTAGAAGGTTTACGGACCTGGGCTTCGAAGGATTGCTTCTGCAGGTGGACTGGCCTTACTGGCGAGAGGATGAGTGTTGAGGGTCGGTAGAGACTTGTTGAAAAGGGGGCCAACGGAAACTCCTGCAGCAGTGATGTTGCTTCTTGCAGGATGAAATTGTAGAGGGTTTTACTTGATGATAGACTTCGTGTATGCTGGACCGGAGCCTTGAAGGAACAGCGGGCCGCTCTCCGGCCTTCGCCGGAGAGCGGGTGGCGTGACGAGTGGTGTTACTGACGAAGGCGCTGAGATAGAGACATAACGACAAAAACGAGAAGATGGCAAGTGAGAGTGATTTGAGAGAGAAATCGCATTTTATGGGCCTTGGTCACGTCTTTGGTGGTCATTTCGGGAAATACCACAAAATCTGTGTTTCCTCCGTGAGTCTGTTTCATGCCCACGTGTATAGTTTTTGTTTTAATTCCATGATGTTTGAGAACAGCGAGGAAAGAATTTCCGGTCGGTCTCTACGTATATACAGTATATAGTGACGTTCATAAAGTATTCGTACAGGGAAATATTTCAGTTATATTGGTCTTTATCTTTGTACCATGCATAGAATAGTTATGAAAAGTTTGCCTTTTGTTTAGAAAAATTTAACAAATAAAAAAATTAGTTCAACTTCAACACAATGTAAAATATTAAAGAATTTGAGGAAAATTTAAAAAAAAGTTGAAAAGCAAAAATTTTCGTACATTCACTGACAAAATTATTTAATACTTTGTGTGTCCACCTTATGCTTGAATGACTTTAGTGATTCGTTTTGGGCATTTTTCTACATGGTTTCGACATCTCTCAGTAGAAATTTTATTCCACTCTTCTCAAGAAAGTTGTTGCAATTCATTCAGATTCGAAGGGTTTCTCTTGCGAACACATTTTTTTCAAATCAAACCATAAATTCTCGATTAAAATGAGATCTGGGCTTTGACTGGGACCCTCGAGAAATTTGATTCTTTAGTTGAAGCCGTTTCATTGTGCTCTTACTTTTATGTTTTGGATCATTATTTTATTGCAGTACCCAGTTGCGACCCATTCACAACTCCCGAACTAAAAGCAATACATTTTCTCCTAAAATTTCCTAATATTTCTTCGAATTCAAGATTCCATTTATGACAACAAGCTTTCCTGGACCAGAAGGACTAAAGCATCCCCAAAGAAGCAAATTACCACCACCATGTTTAACTGTAGGAACGATTTTTTTCCTCGAATGCAGTATTTGATTTTCGCTAAACATACGATTGTTCGTTGTTCCCGAATAATTCAATTTTGGTCTCTTCTGTCCAGAGGACTTTCTTCCAGAATGCAAATCTATCATTTCATGATCCCTGGCGTACTTTAAACGAGATTCTTTGTGCGTTTTTCGTAGCAGAGGTTTTCTTCGTGCAACTCTTCCATGCAGACGGTTCTTTCTCAATGTACGACGTACAGTAGAGGGATGGACATCGATCTTACACACTCTTAATGTTCAACAAATAACACTTGCAGTCACTCGTGGATTCGCAGCAGCCATTCTTTCAATTCGTCTATTGTACGTTCTGAAACACTGCAAGGTCGTCCACACATTGATAGAGTTTGATTGTTCCAAAGCCTTTCCATTTCTTTGTACTCGTAACTAACCGTCGCAAATGTAATTCGAAGTGCTTCTCCTATCTTCCTGTAACTCTTTCCAGACTCATGTGCACTAAAACAGATCTCTTAAGATCTATAGACAGCTCTTTACCACGACGACCCATTCCTTACTAATCGATTCTACAGTAATCCGTCTCCCATGAAGATTTACAAAAAAATTCTAGAATTTGGAATTGCCAACAGTCTCTAATCAATAAACGAAAAACTACGTATAAAAAATTTAAATTCTTCAAGCCAAACGTGAACACACAAAGTATTAAATAATTTTGTCAGTAAATGTATGAAAAGTTTAGTATTCTAACTTTTTTTAATTTTCCTTAAATTCTTTGAAGTTTTACATTATACTCGTATGTTGAAGTTAAACTAATTTTTTAACCTTTTTTTATTTTTATTTTTATAACTATCCTGTGCATGGCGCAAAAGATAACGATGAATATAACTGAAATATTTCTCTGCACGAATACTTATGAGCGCCATTGTGTGTGTGTATATATATATATATATATATATATATATATATATCCCACAAGTAATGCATAGTAAGAAGAGCAGAAAGAGCTTAAAAGGTTGAAGATCACGATTTTTCTCTCCTATAGTTACAGGGATCCGAACCCGAAGCCTACTTCTCTCACAATGGGCCAGTAAGCTTCCTAAAAAAGAAACAACATATACCTAATGGCTGAACCACCAACGCACCTTCTCGAAAGATGAACACACTTTTTCATCTTTTTGTCTTTGTATATTCATTAACACTCCAACAATAAAAACGTGGAACATAATAATTCAATTCTTCTTCAATTCTTCAGCTCCGAGGTAGGCTAGTCAGCCTGTCAGTGGAACCAGCCTCCTTCGCCACTCCGCCCTGTCCAGCAGCACTCCCGTTTATTCGAGCTCTTGCATGCTGGGCAAGTCATAATAATATAATATAACACAAAAAGGATATTTGGTTAATAATAAATTAATTTATTATTTGTTTAACGATAAAGGATATTTGTTTAATAGTTATATGATAACTAGAAGAAATCTTAGCAAATTAATTTTTAACTGAAATAGTTTTCTTTATCAAAGGAGACTTTACCGTATATTGAGACATTTCGATATGAAATACTTAAAATTTTTAATACGTTCTTAATCCGTGTTTAATTATTTATTTACTTTTAAGTATGTACTTACTATTACTTATTTTATTATATATTTATCTTCTAGCATATGAAATAATAATAATAATAATTTTTTTTTTAATTGAATTGAATAAACTTTATTAATAATAAAATTACATTCGTTTTAATTTACAATGACATGAATAATTGTGAAGCTCGACTATTTATTTTATTTAATTTGGTCCTTAAGCTTTAGGCTTTACTGGGCCTGGGCTTTACTGGGCTAATTACACGGTTAATTGTTATTACAAAACATTAATATATATTTTTTTCAAATTCTGTTATCAAAGTATTTTAAGGAAATTCTGGTTTGAATGTTAACAATACGTGATTTAAAATTTTTAATCCATCTTTCCCCTGTCTATAACTCCCAATCTTTCAAACACAGTGTTCAGGCATCTTGAAAAGGCCTTGCCTTGGCTCCTCCTTCTGCATAAAAAAAAATATTTTGTTCTATATTTTTTACCATGAGGCAGAATATATGAACATATTTCTTTACAGAGTATATTTTACAGTTCGTGGCATGGTATGTGTGCATTTTATACTACGATCTGAGAATTATCTCTATTCCGTTACGATGATACACAAAAGATGCGAATGAGGTATTTTTTTCACAAAATTTCTCTCTCTCTCTCTCTCTCTCTCTCTCTCTCAGCCAAAGAGAATATAAAAATTAAATTACTTTTCATTCTTTTTTTTTTAACTCCTAAATTCTCGCAGAAGCATTTTTGGAGTACAAAGAAAATGCAAAATTGTTTCCGACTATTTTTAGAAATTGAAAAGCAAATTGGGAATTGCATAATCTCAGAATTATAATTTTATCCTGAAAAAGATGTGGAAGTATTTATTATCAGAGTTTTATATTTTATCTCAGGGAAGTAATTGCGCATGAATATTTTCGCAAAATTACGCCAAAGCCATAACAAAAGCTAAGGCATCTGAAAAAAAGGAAATTTCGATACTTTGTATGCAGATAAATGGCGCACACTGCTTAATATATTAAATATTTTTTTTTTTTTTTCTGTTAGCGTAAAATCATGCAGTCTTTTATATAGATTTTACGTACCCATTTCTAGTGGAAATTTACTCACATCTTTCATTCTGAGGTTACAAACCTTTTTTTCATCATAATTTTCGATGATCCTTCGAGCTTAGTTTATGTACCTGCAAAGCTTGGCAACAGCAAGATGTTTATCTCGCAAGAACGATTCACGAGGGTTAACAGCGTAATTCATTATTATTATTATTATTACTATTATTACTATTATTATTATTACTAATATTATTGCACACGCGATATACAGGCAATACGTGTAAATATATTTATAAGTATATGAAGGTATACTTTTCCGAGACTTAATAATAATTAATGTTTGGGGGTTGTTTGACTATCTTCGTAGCGGTAACAAAAAAGTTGCGTGACGTACGGACCTACAGCTTTACCCGAGATCTGAACTAGCTACTAATCGGTACATCACTGGTCACCCATTCAGCTATCCGCAGATCCAACAACGCTTTACTTCGCTGCTGTAACGGAAAGCGGTGTTGCGATGTGGCACCACGCCGTAGCTCCCACATTTGAAAATGCCTAACCAAAATAGAGAAACAAAAAATTGCTTCATTAACTTCCTAAAACGCGTTTGCGGGTTAGGTTAGGTAGGTATAGATGAAATTAAGAAACAACACAATATATCTAACCCAATTTGCAAAAGCTGTTCATGTGGAGGGTCGTTCGATGGCTTAGTTTGTCGAGAATTCTTGTGACAAATTTGGTCGGGAGAACGTAACATACTGTACATTTGCATTTTCTCAAGCAGTATCTTTTATGGAATGAGGAAGGGTCTGTCTTTTTAATAATCGGATTAAAGAGGTTTTTGCCGTTACATTTGCGGTTGATAGAGTATATTAGTGCCAGGACCTGTTACGAATTTCCTTTAATATCTTTTAAGCAGCTAAAACATGGATAAATGGATTTTGAACGCTTTTTCTTTTTTATTTCCGCCATTTTTTCTTATATTTATGTATGTATTTTTGTGTTCTAAAAGTTATTCAACTCAAAATAAGGAGCTGATAAATTCTTGATCAAATCATACAATGTAACTTCGCAATTCTGAACGTTGAGAGGGTTGACAAAAGTAAACAGACACCTTCAGTTCTTCCATAGTTTTTGATTTGATAATAAAAGTCAATAAAATTATAACAGATTTATTGAATCAATATGTTTAGAATGGTGTGGCTTTCCCTTTTCCATTAAGTAAAGTTGAGACACGTTCTGGCATTCCAGTGATGAGCTTTGCCGCCATTCTTGAGGGCAATCATCGTAATGTCTATTTACTTTTGTCATCAACCTTCTGTACACTGATTTACAGTAGGTTTGGCCCTAGGCTATTCCCGTGTTAACTAGGTATAATTCTAAGCTTAAAATTAGACTATAAATAGTTGAGTTTGCTTTATTAATGCCGTTCACAAAAAAAACATTTCACTTGTTTATTGTTGAAGCGTATTTTGCCACAAAATCCCTCAACAAGTAGAATTTGCTCTTAAATTTATTAATGTGGACACACAAAACAAAAGCACGATTTCTCGACCAAGTATAGCGCAATTTTGGGAGACTGGCTCTGTAGATGATAAAAGAGGGAGTAGACGCCCGAGTGTGGTTGCTCGAGATGTAGTGGATTATTTAAATATATGTCAATGTATTTATACATACTACATCTGAGCATTTATACTTCTCTGAATTCATTACAATTAAAATATTTTCAAGAATTTACAGTAGTAGGCGTGTCCAAACTTTTGCATGCATCTATTAGGAGTCACATCCTTCCTATATTTCCTATATTTTTATAGGATTCTTATAAAATTCGTATATTTTAACAATTATTCCTATACAGTATTTCCTATATTTTAGCCTCCAGTCATCTTGAAAAAATGTGGATTTGTATGTATCCATCCTTATTATTTTGTTTTCCTGCAAGCTGTGGCAGGACTTTGGCTTCATGCAAAGAAACAGACTTATGCATGTAGACATATTCCATGTATTACCCGTCTTTCAGTACGTAGTATACCTTTTTATTATACCGTACATGGTACCAACCATTCAACATTTTACACATGCATTTTAATTGTTTGTGGTTGTCTAACAAAATTACAGAAAAATGCACTTTTCAATTTTGTTTCAAATGCAAATAAAATGGTAACATTCTGTCGGATGTGTGTGTGACTGGAAGGGAACAAGGTGAAGCTGAGTTGAGACTGATTTGCCTGATAGAAGGAGGAAGAAGATAATGGAGGTTTTTATCATTATTATTATTATTATTATTATTATTATTACAGTATTATTTTCCTTTGGAGAATCAGAAGAGTACTTGGGTGAGAGAGGGTTGAATGTTAGAATATGAAGGAAGTTGTGTGGGGATAGGGATGGATGGGGAAGCTTTTTCAATGGTTATCTTATTTAAGGAAAGAAAGATGAGATTTGTTTGGGGGTGACATTTTACTTTTCCTGATGTAACCATCTGTGAAAAACTGCACTGTTGGAGATTGACCTCAATTAAACCTACCTCAATTTCCCAACCCCTAACGCAGGTTAAAATTAATCCAACCTATTAAATTAGGACTCGAGAATCCAGAAATGGTCCCGAGCAAATAGGATGATTAAAGTCACAGATACAATTCCCACAAATAAAACCATAGAAAATTTACTACGGTTCATGTAATAAATTGGGGATATTTGTTAACTGTTAACCGAAAGGTAAAGTGAAAGAATTGACTCACCTCAGTTGGTCAATGGGATGATGTAGCGTCTTGTAGAGTTAATCTTAAAATCGTAGTCTTCAGTTAAGCTAATTCAAGTAGGCCTATTCTGGGTACACTAGCCTGTATTGGTTTTTAACTTCAACCTTTGTTTGTCACTATTTCTGTAGTAGTTCGCAAGCCAACTCCGTAATTGTTCCTCTCTTCATGCGATCAAAAGGAAGAACGAACTGAAGCCAAGGTTCTGGTGTTTGACTTCAGTTTTGTTGGCTGGTTGTTGTCGTGGGAGATAATCTCACCGAGCACACCCTTAACCACATAGTAATAAATTACTAATGTGGATATGACCCAGTATGATGAACAATTATTCACATACCTTTGTTAACCATAAATTATTGTACATTAAAGAGACTACCAAATCTATTTCCTCTGAGGACCACTTCTGCTCTCTCTCAACCACCCTCCCAATATCCTAAATTTCATATACTGGGGGGCCCGGAAAGAAAAATTTGAATGCTAAGCATCAATTTTTCTCCTACATAAAGATAATTGTTGTAATGTTAGTGGCATTGAAACCACCAATTGCCTGTGTTATATCCTCATTCCTTTATAAAAGAAATGTAGCATTTATAAATCCTCATTAAGAAGAAGAATAAGAGGTTTCATCCACAGAATGAAAATAAATATAGTTCTCACTATGAAGATTAAGTAAAGAGAAAGAATATAGGTCTAGCTAAATTAGTTATAAGTACAATCGTGTAAAAGTAGCTATCCTTTGAAAATGAAACATTTACAATTCCCCAGCATTAATTTTTTGTTGTAAAAAGCTCCTGGCTTTTAAGGCTGTGTGGCGCTGAGGCCTTGTATAAGTTAAACTCGTTGTTGTGCGCGTTACCACACCAGTTGTTAAAGGTTGAGAGAAAGTTCGTACGGAATCATAAGCTTTTGTTTGAGAAACTGGATAACTAGTTTCTATCTTAGGTTCTGTTAAACAGATAGTAGGCCCAGACTCCAGTGGGTATAATAGAGAAATGTCCCTAGTAGTCTCCCCAGTAGCAGTCTTGAGTCTAACTACCCTTGTCACCCTGTCCTCTCCTGGTTTGAGTTCCAAAACTCTACCAAGAGACCAGTATTGTCGTGGTACACTGTCGTGAATCAACACAATGTCACCTACTTTAATAGTGTTTGTCCAGTTTTTGTTTGTCAAGTGTTTGTGTCTTTCTCTAAGACTTGTAAGGTACTCATCAGTCCAGCGTTTAACAAAATGAGTCTTAATGTCAGTCAAATGTCTGAATTTTGTCTGAAGTTCACTGTGTTCTTGAGACCAATCAGGATCATCCAATGAAATTGATTTGTCAGGCAACAAGCGAGTTTGTTCACCTTTCATCAAATGATTGGGCGTTAATGCTTCTAAATCATTTATGTTGTCACTCACATAAGTGAGTGGCCTATTGTTTAACACACTTTCAATCTCAGCTAAGAAAGTGAGCAGTGTAAATAATTGTATTTGTTTCCTGCCAATTGCTTTCTTTAAGCAATTCTTGACAGTTTGAATGTTCCTCTCCCAGATAGAGCCATACCATGGGGAGGCAACAGGAATATATTTCCATGTAATGTTTAAGCTATTCAAAGAGAGTTGAGCAGTTTCAGTTTGTAAAAGTTCACTAATTATTTGTTCACCAGCTTTGAAATAAGTGGCATTATCTGTCCAAATTGTTTTAGGTACTGAATGTTGTGCACAAAATCTCTTAAAGACGGCAACAAATGATTCTGCTGTAAGATCTCCAACAACATCCAGATAAACTGCTCGTGATGCAGGACACGTGAATAGTACGATGTAAATTTTTATTTCGATGTTGTTAACCCCCACAGTTACAGCCCCTGTATAATCTATGCCTACAGTTTCAAATGGTCTGTTAAGAGTAACTCGCTCTTTTGGCAAATCAGGTGGATCTGGTTTTTTGTAGGGTCTCGAGTGAATCCTTTTACATGTTATACAGTTATTAAGAACTGTTTTTACTGTTACTCTGCCTTTTGGTACCCAGTAAGTTTTCCTTAAGGTTGCTAATGTCTGAGGTACCCCCATGTGATGGATTTCATTATGTACATGTCTAATAATTAGGGTGGTAAGGTGATTGTATCTGGGAAGCAAAATTGGACATTTAGCTGGATAAGCTAATTTTGACTTATTTAGTCTTCCCCTACACCTAAGAAGACCATCTTCATCCCTGAACAAGTTCAGATCTATGACTGCTGAAGGTAAAGATTCTTTGTATTGTTTACCAAAAGTTAAAAATTCTAACTCTCTCTTATATTCTAAATGTTGAACATGAGTGATCCAGTAATTGGTAGCAACTTCTGTGAATGTTGTTTCATCTTTCTTTAAATATTTGTTTATCTTTATCAAACAGTTGTGTATAAACTTCAAGCAGTAAGAGGTAACCCTAATGAGTTTGTTGAAGTCTGAGTACTTCTCATAATTAAGAAATGGCTCTATGGTGTCAGCTGACATTGTATTGTTTGATGTTAGATTAGCTGGCTCAGTAGGCCACTGCTCTGGATGAGATATCCATTTTGGTCCACTGAACCATGCTTTGTTGGTCTTCAACAATTTATAGGATAAACCTCTAGTGATGAAATCTGCTGGATTTTGTTTTGTTGGAATATATTTGAAATACATGTTCAGAGTTTTATTAGCATCAGCTATTTCTTTTACTCTGTTTCTGACAAAGATATTTTTGCAGCTTAAGCTATCATGTTGTATCCACGACAAACATATCTGACTATCTAGCCAAACATATGTGTCAGTGATATTTACATCATAATAGGTATCTTTTAAGAAGGATATGATCTTAACTGCCAGTGAAGCTGACAAAAGTTCCAATTGTGGTATTGTTTTACTGGGTTTAATGGGTGCAACCTTCCCCTTAGCATAAACTAAATTACTTTCCTCATGACTTACAAGGTAAGCACAACACCCATAAGCATGAGTACTTGCATCAGCAAATACATGCAGAGATTGAAGCTTTTCCCTAAATCCAGTAGTTCTGGGAACTTTTATGTTCTGTATTTTATTTAAATCAGAAGCTAACCTTTTCCAGTATTTTTTATCTTGATTTGGAATTGGATCATCCCAACCTAGACTTTGATTCCAAAGTTTTTTAATAAAAACTCTAGATCTAATTGTGGCAGGAAGGAATAGACCCATTGGATCAAATATTTTAGATGATTCTGAGAGTATTTGTCTTTTAGTGTCAGCTTCTAAATTGAGTTGAAACTCTTTAGTACAGATTGAATCATGTTTATTAGAAGATGAATCCAAGTACCATGTCATGCCCAAGGTTTTAACTTTGTCTGTAGGTTCAGTGAGACCCTTACCATCACACATGATTTTTTGGTTCAAACCCTCATCATTGAGATCCACTCTCTTAATTCAAAATTACCCTGACTCATGATGTCTTGAGCTGAGCCATAGATCTCAAATAATTCAGGCTGAGTAGAAGTGGAGCCTATTAGATTATCAACATAGAAGTAGTGTTTTAAGAAATCTATGGTGAAAGAATTCTCAAATGTATTTAAATGGTGTTTCAGAGTTAAAGCTAATAGACTAGGTGAACAATTAGCACCAAAAAGAATAACATTGAATCTGTATGTGACAAATCCTTTGTTTAAATCATGAGGGTCTTTAAACCATAAGAATCTGAGTTGATCCTTATCACTGTCATTCTTTAGATGAATTCTTAAAAATGCTTTAGAGATGTCACTCTGTAATGCATGTTCATCTAACCGGAACCTCAGCAAGATTTTTACAAGGTCAGAAATTAAATTTGGACCCTCTATAAGGCAATCATTTAAACTATGTTTGTTGGAATCATTGAGGCTACAGTTGTAAACAACCCTGAGTTTTGTCGTCGGTGCATTTTGTCTGTAAACACCTCTATGGGTTAAGTAATGACAACCTTCCTTTTTAAAAGGATTAGTTGTAACTTGTTCAATAAACCCTTTTTGTAAATGTTCTTTAAAAACATCATTATACATTTGAATCTTGTTGTCTGCCCTAAGTTTTTGTATTACTTTATATAAATGACCTTTAGCAACTTTAAGATTATCTGTTAAGGTAGGACAGTTTGTTTTCCAGGGTAGTTCAACTAAAATGATTGTTTTTGTATTCAATTGTGTTTTCAAAATGTTCTGCCATTAATTGATCTTCATCTGAATGAATAGTGTCATAAATGCCTACAGATTCCAGCAACCATAGTTGTTGTAGCCCTTCATCTAAAGTTTCATCAGAAATGGGGGAATTTAAATTATTTGTTATAGCAGTGTTTAAATTATTAACATTTTTACAAGAGTTTTGCAAAACTGTGTTCAAACACATGCTATCTGGTGAGCTTAGTCATAAAGACTGTTCTTGTTTATTATCCAAATTATATTTGGTTAAATCTCCTAAGGGTGCTATACCCAGTGGTGTGTTGATGGCTATTCCATCTCCAATTTTAACTATACCTCTTTGAATAAGGTGAATATAGTCAGCTCCCAATAACATTTGTATATTATCCACTATATTGTTTTTAATGTACCTATCTGCTATTACATGATGTTTCTTCAATTCTTTAATTGTCTGACTCAGTTTAGGGACTACAAGTTGATCTTGTCCTACTTGTTTAACAATAACAGCTTTTAAATTATGAGTTTGGTTTTCTAGGTCCAGTCCCAGTTCAACTGTCTCATAGTTAGTTTTTTCTGAGTTATCATTAACAAAAGATGTTAAACAGAGTTCTTGTTTATTACTTTTAGGTATTAAGTCTAATTTATTTATCAAGGATTGACTGACAAATGTTTGTTGTGAACAAGAATCTATGAGACATCTAATGGGAGTAGTACCACCTTTGTTGTTCTTTAAATCTAATGTAATGGTAGGTAAAAGAATTTCTGAATTTTTAGCTACACTATTTGGACAAATGTGTCCACTAAAGGTATTACCACCATCTTTTTGTTCAGTTTGAGATAAACTCGAAGTTTTATTATGACTAGGTCTACTGTTATTGTTTGAATTCTTTTCAGAGTTACACATTGATGTGACATGATTTAAACTATCACAAAGTTTACATTTATTTTTTAGTTCAGATTTACAATCTTTTTTATGATGTCCTGTCCCAGTACATTTCTTGCAAAGATTAAGCTCTTCACAACGTTTAGATCTAGAATTAAAGTTATTAAATTTAGTACATCTTGTACTACTGTGTTCATTACTGGAACAAAATTTACAGTATGGAGTGTAATCCTTTTTTGTTGCAATATTAAAATTTTGCAAAGTTGGTGTTTTAGTCTCAGAGTTTTGTTCTTGAAAATGGGCTTTATGAGTCTCAGAAGTGGCAGGCAAAGATGAACTTTTACTTTTATAAATTGATAATACAGTGGGAAATTCAGACCTCAATTAATCTAAAGTCGGATAAATGTCTACTGTCTTACGTTGAAAAATCTCCCTAACCTGTGCTGGCAAACACTCAAATACAATAGCTTGAATAAACCAGGCAGATTCTTTTAAATTTATTTTGTTATTTGTAAGTTGGCCAGAGTTGATTCAAAAGAACAGTAAAATTCATAAATACTACTGTAATTATCTTTACATGGCTTCATTTGTTTAAGTTTAAGAGCAAGTTCATGAATTATTTCTGCTCTATTAATATAATTTCTTTTTAAAAGATCTATTGCTACTGCATATGAGCTACCAATAACAGGCAAGAATTCAACTAATTTGAGAGCAGGTCCTTTAAGGTAATTTAGTAAATAACTGAGTTTATCCACTTCAGAAATATAGTCTTTACTCCCAATGAGGCTATCAAATTTCTCATAAAATGACTGAAACTGGGTTCTGTCACCTTCAAAGTTTGGAACTTGTAAAGTAGGTAACCTTGCTTTTAATTCAGTTTGTTCAGAATTACGCCGAACAGAGGAATTCATCAAAGCATTAGCAAAGCTTTGATTCATATTCATTTCTTGTTGTAAGGTTAACGTGTTTATTTGAGTTTGAAGTTCATCTATATAACTGTCTACCTCACCTAAGTAGACCTCATTTTCTATTAATAGTGATGTTAAATCATCAGTTGATAGTAAATTATCATCTTCAATTTCTGATCTTATTTCCTCATCAATTATTATGATTTCACTTTTTATTCGATCTACTGTGTTTAAGACTCTTTCAAAATCAGCCTTTGAAGGAGTAGATTTTGTTCTAAAGTCATTAAGTGACCTAGTAATTACACCCTTTCTCACAGCCTTTTTCTTTTTAAGGGCTATTAATTTAGAATTTGTGTTGGGTTTAGCCCTAGGCCTATCTGTATTGTTTGTTTCTGTATCAGCCATTGTCAATAAATCTAGCCTAATTGATCAGTTAAAGAGGCTAAATCTACGTTAGTTAGATGTAGGCTATAGATTAGGCTAAAAATAAAAGGCCCTAACTTCAATCAGAAGGAAATCTTAAAGAGGATAAATTGTACAAATTTTAAAGTAACACCAGGCAATATTAAATGTACAAGGGTTTAACCTAAACCTATGTCAAATGTATGACCCTAGGCTAAGGTTACGACTAGGCTAGCCTACCTAGCCTATATTATTGTCCAGTGTCCACCCTTACGAGTCCTAGGTTAAGCAAATTGAAGCCCAATTGAGTAGCCTAGCCCTACACTAATAGGCTAACAATAAATTCAATAAGTTCAATAAGTTCACACTGTTAAATTAAATTTGTAAGCCTTACGTTATTAAATGTAGGCCTTAATTTAATTAAATAATTAGTTCACCTATTTCAATACCGCAAAGAAAAAGAACTTTTGTTTACTCTCGGGAGCAGAGTACAGTTTTGTACGGTGTGTGTTCGCAACCGCGAGTTACGATAAACGAAAATCGAGCGTTAAGTGTAATTTATAATGTTCACTAGGCTATGTTAAATGCACTCAGAATTTAATAGTATATCTGTTTTATTGTTCCCCACACGGGCCACCATTGTGAAAAACTGCACTGTTGGAGATTGACCTCAATTAAACCTACCTCAATTTCCCAACCCCTAACGCAGGTTAAAATTAATCCAACCTATTAAATTAGGACTCGAGAATCCAGAAATGTTCCCGAGCAAATAGGATGATTAAAGTCACAGATACAATTCCCACAAATAAAACCATAGAAAATTTACTACGGTTCATGTAATAAATTGGGGATATTTGTTAACTGTTAACCGAAAAGTAAAGTGAAAGAATTGACTCACCTCAGTTGGTCAATGGGATGATGTAGCGTCTTGTAGAGTTAATCTTAAAATCGTAGTCTTCAGTTAAGCTAATTCAAGTAGGCCTATTCTGGGTACACTAGCCTGTATTGGTTTTTAACTTCAACTTTTGTTTCAGTCACTATTTCTGTAGAGTAGTTCGCAAGCCAACTGCGTAATTGTTCCTCTCTTCATGCGATCAAAAGGAAGAACGAACTGAAGCCAAGGTTCTGGTGTTTGACTTCAGTTTTGTTGGCTGGTTGTTGTCGGTGGGAGATAATCTCACCGAGCACACCCTTCACCACATAGTAATAAATTACTAATGTGGATATGACCCAGTATGATGAACAATTATTCACATACCTTTGTTAACCATAAATTATTGTACATTAAAGAGACTACCAAATCTATTTCCTCTGAGGACCACTTCTGCTCTCTCACAACCACAATGTAGGCCTTAATTTTAATTAAATAATTAGTTCACCTATTTCAATACCGCAAAGAAAAAGAACTTTTGTTTACTCTCGGGAGCAGAGTACAGTTTTGTACGGTGTGTGTTCGCAACCGCGAGTTACGATAAACGAAAATCGAGCGTTAAGTGTAATTTATAATGTTCACTAGGCTATGTTAAATGCACTCAGAATTTAATAGTATATGTTTTATTGTTCCCCACACGGGCCACCATTGTGAAAAACTGCACTGTTGGAGATTGACCTCAATTAAACCTACCTCAATTTCCCAACCCCTAACGCAGGTTAAAATTAATCCAACCTATTAAATTAGGACTCGAGAATCCAGAAATGGTCCCGAGCAAATAGGATGATTAAAGTCACAGATACAATTCCCACAAATAAAACCATAGAAAATTTACTACGGTTCATGTAATAAATTGGGGATATTTGTTAACTGTTAACCGAAAAGTAAAGTGAAAGAATTGACTCACCTCAGTTGGTCAATGGGATGATGTAGCGTCTTGTAGAGTTAATCTTAAAATCGTAGTCTTCAGTTAAGCTAATTCAAGTAGGCCTATTCTGGGTACACTAGCCTGTATTGGTTTTTAACTTCAACTTTTGTTTCAGTCACTATTTCTGTAGAGTAGTTCGCAAGCCAACTGCGTAATTGTTCCTCTCTTCATGCGATCAAAAGGAAGAACGAACTGAAGCCAAGGTTCTGGTGTTTGACTTCAGTTTTGTTGGCTGGTTGTTGTCGGTGGGAGATAATCTCACCGAGCACACCCTTCACCACATAGTAATAAATTACTAATGTGGATATGACCCAGTATGATGAACAATTATTCACATACCTTTGTTAACCATAAATTATTGTACATTAAAGAGACTACCAAATCTATTTCCTCTGAGGACCACTTCTGCTCTCTCACAACCACCCTCCCAATATCCTAAATTTCATACCATCCATTTTGGGAGCAGTTCACCTATAATAGTGATAGTAGTAGTAGTAGTAGTAGTAGTCGTAGCAATACCAAAGTACTGACTGCAAGCAATGATGCAAGTCGACACTTGTTCGGCCATTTTTGGCTTAGTGGTCGATGTGGACGGTCACCCTGAACGTTTTGCGTCGGCGACACTTGTTCGGCTATTTTTTAACATTTCGATCCATTCGTACCCGCTCCGCTGTGGTAAAACTTGATCACTATACTGTACAGATAATGTTCTGTGAACTTCACCCACTTTTACGCCCTCAGCCCACAAAAAACAAACGACAGCACGCTGCTCTTCCTTGGTGCGAGTCAAAAGTGGTGCGGCCATGTTTACAGCGCGATTACAACTGAACAACTGAGTGTCAACTTTCTCAGTCCCACGAAGCAGCGATCTGTACGCTCAGTGACTGCAGCCCCGCCAACGGTCAGCAGTGTAGACAATTCTGGAAAAAAAGACAAACAAATTGCGGATACTTTTTGACTTACCCTCGTAACACTTTTGTTTCGTATATATATATACTATATATATATATATATATATATATATATATGATACACACAGACCGTGCATGGAACAAGGAACTCTTCTAGAAAGATTAAATCCACTATAGTCCGTATAAGTAATGGTAAATGACAAATACTATATTTTTTTCTTTTTTGTGATGCTAGCCCGACGTGGGCAACGGGTCACTCACAAAGAGGTCCCAAAAATATAGCTTCCCTCACCAGCTATCTGCAAAGCAGACAGGATCCAGCTTTGGGACAGGATCTAGGGTTTAAAGCAGCCTATCCCAGCTACATTTAGAACCTCAATGTAAGCAAAAGACTCGCTGTCTTCACGTCATTTAGACAAGAAGGGCAGAGTGCTAAAACTTTGGTAGTGTTTCCTTATGAATTTGTATGCTTCTCTTACAATTTTTATTTTTCAATTTAGTTTTATATTTTTTTCCCTTATAAATTTGTATGTTCCTTTTACAATTTTTATTTTTCAATTTATTTTTATATATATTTTTTTATATTTTTTTACCTATATATCATTCACGCATTAATTATAAAATTGGTTGTAAACAATCCATTTGATCTTGTGTTGAATTCGGGCAAAGTGCTAAAATTGGTAGTTTTCCTTACAAATTTGTATGCTCCCCCCACAATTTTTATTTCTATATTTATTATATATATATATATATATATATTTTTTTTTTGGCAACCTGTATATAGTCTTGAACTCTTTATTTACTTCAGTGTTCCTGAGGATGTCATTAGACGAAAGCGCTTGAGCACTATTCTGTTTCCTTTCCTTCGTGGTTTTATTCATCATATATATTCATATATATTCATCTCTCTCTCTCTCTATATATATATATATATATATATATAGAGAGAGAGAGAGAGAGAGAGAGCGGGGGCGTGCAGGGAGGTGCGAAGAGACTGTCTGTCCCATTTTTTATTCAAGTTATGTATTAATAATTAAATAGAGCAATTAGTAGAAATGAAATCGAGTTCACAGATGGGATTTGTTAACATAAATGTGTTCGTTCGACAGTCGTCCAGTGCCCTTTTTGTCCATTTGTCAGAGTTAGTTATCCCACTGTATTGATTGGAATAATGCTTCAGTTTTGTTTCACTCTAGCAACATTGTTAATAGAAATATTCTTGAGTCTGCTATTATCCAACTTACAAATAACTTTAACATGAGCCAAGGTCTTTTTCAACTTGATCCTGTTGTTTTGAATTCGTTCAGAACGGATTTAGACAAGAAGGGCAGAGTGCTAAAACTTTGGTAGTTCTCCTTTATAAATTTGTATGCTCCTCTTACAATTTTTATTTTTCAATTTTTTATATTTTTATATTTTTTATTTTTTATTGTTTGTGACCTTATATATCATTCAGGCATTATCTATAAAAGTGGTTGTAAACAATCCATTTTGATCTTGTGTTGAATTCGTTCAGAACGGATTTAGAAAAGGGCAATGTGCTAAAGTTGGTAGTTTTCCTTACAAATTTGTATGCTCCTCCCACAATTTTTATTTCTATATTTATTATTATTATTATTATAATATATATATATAAAATTTTTTTTTTTATTTACTTCAGTGTTCCTGAGGATGTCATTAGACGAAAGCAAGCACTTGAGCACCATTCTGTGTTTCCTTTCCTTCGTGGTTTTATTCATCATATATATATATATATATATATATATATAATATATATACACACACCGGGTGTTCCATTCGAAATGAAACAACTTTAAAACCTTATAATTTTTTATTGAATGATGCAAACAATGTAATATTCACACAGTAAATAGTCATTGTCATAAAGTTTCATATAATATATGTGAATTATAACATTTAGATACATTAGAGTTCTTTATTGTATGCATTCAATATGTGCACCATTTGTAGCGCGGACTAGGTCGCAACGGTACTCAATTTTCCTCCACACGTTGCCTAGCATCTCAGGGGTTACAGAGTCCATCGCTTCTGTGATGCGCTTTTTCAGTTGAACGAGGAATCTGCAGTTTGACACTGGCACAACGGATGGACTTTCTCGGGCTACTACCAAAGGCGCCGCGTATTCGTTCAACATCATCTTCCGATCTTGTTCGCCCTCCAGAGTGTTCCTTTAGAACACTGCCAGTCTCCTCAAATTTCTTGGTCCATGCATTTAGATCTCTTCTGGTGGGTGGTTCCTTGTGAAAGGTTGTACGGAATCGCCGTTGTACCAGAGTAGGGGACTTCAACTCAGCCATCCATAACACACATTTTGCTTTTTCTTGTGGATTAAACATAATTCAATCTGAAACAAGCAAAAAACATTATGACAAAAACGTATGCATATGTTGTAGTAACTGGCAAAGTTTCAACATTCGCACATTAATACTTTAAAAATTACAGAGTTTCAAAGTTGTTTCATTTCGAATGGGACAACCGGCATATATATATATAGTTTATATACTAGCTGAGGTACCCGGCGTTGCTCGAGATAAATTTCACATTGCTTTTGCATGTCGTTCACGGTCAGCTTCAAGGCGTGATTGTCTTTCTTGGGGGGTTTCTCTTGCTCTGGTAGCTGCTACACTTTCTCGGACAGCTTCAAGACGTGATTGTCTTTCTTGGAGGTTTTCTCTTGCTCTGGCTGTTGCATGTCGTTCACAGTCAACTTCAAGGCGTGATTGTCTTTCTTGTGAGCTTTCCTGCTTCCGGGCTTCTTTATTTTTTCTGGCTGCTGATGTAGAGCTGCCCAAACTTGCCCGTTTCTTTGGTGGCATGGTAAAGTTGTTGGGATTTTCAAAAACTGCAAAAAAAACATTGCCACATTAACTTCCGGTAACTATTCGGACAAACAGACAGACAGACAGGCTGACCGACTCTGTGTTGACATTCTTCATCCCATAAGAGGTTCCCGTGCCAAATTTGGTAGCTCTAGGTCAAACTGTTTGCGCTTGCATAAAAGACAGACAAACAAACAAACAAACAGGCGAAAATACATAATAGATAAGATATCCCCCCAAAAAACCCTCACCCCCCTTTATGCAACTTGGGGGCTAACCCCCTCCCCCATTACCCCCACCCATCTCCCCCACTTACCCCCACCCATCTCCCCCACTTACCCCCACCCTTCCCCCATTACTGCCCGGGATAAATTTCACAAACAGACGAACAGACAAACAGATAGGCTAAACTACAGAAAAGAACGCAGCCGTGAAAATTTTGAGCTTCACATTGTGTCAAGATTTCTGAATCTGATCAGATATCCCCCAAAACCCCCCTGACCAAATAATTGAACTCCCAATTACTGTCGGTTCAATTATTTGGTCAATAAAACTATAGAAAAGAACACTCATGAAAATCTTGAGCTTCACATTGCCGCCCGGAATACAAACAGACATGCTGACCGACTACAAACAGACAGGCTGACCGACTCTTAAGAGGTTCCCGTGCCAAATTTTGTAGCTCTAGGTCAAACGGTTTGCGCTTGTGTAGTAATGCCCAGTTAAGAATATTAATTTTTGTTTAATATAAATCATTTACTAAAAATTGTGAAATTGTTTGAAATTGTTTAAACTGGGAAGAGTTGGCAATCCTGGACAGAGGCCGACAGAGAGTGGGCTACCCCAATGGAGTCTTCAGTCTTGAGGCAGGCGCGTTAAGCGTAAGGTTGGCGAAATGTAACGTAAAGTGTAATTAATTGTTTTGTGCCCCTCTCCGACGTAAATTATTATAATAGAAATTCCGTACTCGCATCCCCCTAAATGACTTAAACCATTTTCGGAATCAATAAAACGTTCACAAGTGTTAAAATAGAGTATTAATAAACCCCCCTTCCCCCTTTGTTTTGTAACGGACTTTCATAGTCTTGGCTCGGCGTAGCTACCATGAATATAATCGTAAAGTATTGTGGAAATGAGTAAAGAGCGTGTAAAGATAAATGAAATAGCGAGTAGAAAGAAGCGTAAATAAAGAAGAAAGTAAATAAATAAAGGCGTGCACTACATCTGGTGGCTAGCGGCGGTCTTACATCATATTTTGTGAGGCTTACCCACGTGACTAGTATTTCGATTAAAATTCTTCAAACCCGGTATATTAGCCAATAGCGTTAATGAATATTTTATTTCGATTATTAAAATATCTAAATGCAAAGTTTATCCCGTTTGCAGGCAAATTTCGATTTTCATTCCTTAAAATTCATTATAAATGTAATTTCAAAATGGCGCCATTGTTTTCCAAATTATTCTGAGTCACGTCGCTTCAAAATTTCGCGCGTCAAAATTTGTTGTTTGAGATCGAGTCTAGACTCAAAATTATTTTAGTCGTTCAGAGTCGGTAGAAAAACTTGTCCGACTCAATATTGCGAGTCATTATTACGTTAAATTTCGTTCATTAGGTCGGAGAGGACATAGTTTTGAAAATTTATCGTGCTGCCTGAGGACTCAATTTTTCTTTTTTTTCGTCTCTTCCACTGTTATCCTGTTTTCAGCTTACCTTTTTACTTTTTGTTTAAAACTTTTGGAATTAGTAGTAATTGTGATAATATAATAATAACGATTAATATAGAAAAAATTTGTACGTAAGTAAATTGTTAGTTTAAATACACTGTGATACACATTTTATGCGGTCCTTAAAAAATGTTTTAGCGAAAATTTGTACCGATTGTAAAACATTTCATGAACATGAAAAATTTTCTGGGTTTCATTAGCAGATTTTTGATTATATTTCGATTGGTTGTACATAAATTATAATGATAGGCTTATTTTAAATAATTGTTTATATAGATTTACGGGCTTTTTGCTTCGCTCGCTTCGCGCTAAAATAGGATTACGTTACATTTTAAGGGACAAATCGAAAATAAATCTTAAACATATTAAATTTGTCAGATTTGGCCGTATAGGATTGTGTTAAATTTCAAAATAAGCAGAATTCGTTTAACTGAAATAGAGAAATTGTGTTGTGAAATTTTGTTTTTTTTTTTTTTTTTATATACTCATTAATTATATACTCATTAATTATTACTTACTTATTAACTTATACGTATATATTAGTTATATATATAATTATATATTTATATACTCATAAATTTGGTAGGTAGGCTGATTATCTATTTTTTTTCCTCTCTGTTCTTTCGTTCATTTCACGACAATTCCGACATATTTGTAAAATGGCTATTGTATTGTACTGAAGGATTTCTTGTAGGCCTATCGTTAAATATTGTTCGGAGATTAACCGTTACTACGGTATATGTCTATTGAGTAGTAAATTTTTAGTTATTTAACAAAATTTTAATTGGTTTAACATAAATAATCATAGGATTTTTCTTTAATAAGCACAAATGTTATGCATTAAATTCTAAATTGTGCTTTCACGCGTAACATTGAATTTATTAATTATAGGTCTAAAAGTGCGCAGTAAATTTTATTTTTATTTTGGGACCTATGTGAGTTAAGGTATACATATTTTACTAAATCTCGATATTATAATTTTTTTTGAATTACAGAAATTGTGTAGAAAATTCTTTTCATATATTTTCTTTACGTTTTATAAATTCATTCAATAATCAATTTTATTTGTATAGGTAGGCGATTTTTATTTTTCTTTCTTCAGTTCAATGACAATGGTAAAATTTTTATTGAAATTTAGATTGTATTCTAAAAAGGATGTTTTATTTGATATTTTAATTTGGGTATTAGAAATGAAAAATGTCCTTTTTTTTTAGTTCGAGCGTTTGCATGAAATTACAAATTATGTTAGGATATAATGCAGTTCATTCGGTTAGGGATATATAGAGGTTCGCTTACAAACAAAGCGACCGCTCTCAATTAGGCAATGTTTTGTTTGTTTACAGTAGGTTGTGTATTTTGAGTGCATATTATCTATTCTTATTTAGTATAACTATGCAAATTTTAGTTTCACTTGGAAACGATAAATTACTGGGATTTTTGTGATTTGCAAACCATACTGGGGTTTCTGTTGAAGGAGAGAGTTGTTCTCAGATGTAATTTGCGAATTGCGAGTTCAATTCATATGAAATTTGAGTTTCAAGTTGGAATTACTGTATTAAAATAATTTTTGGTAGTAATATTTAAATTTTTTTTACTTTTTAATAACTGTTTTGGAAAATTATTATTGTTTAAACCTTCAGTCGGGTTAACTAATGCATTTGAAACATTGGCTCAAGTGTACACTCGGAAATGGAGCCTTCTAGATAGCCAGTAACGTTTTTGTGGCGTCTTTGTGTGCTCCTCCTCAAAGCAAGAGGGTTCATGATTGTCAGAGAATGGATGACATGAAGTTTCTGGGGTTCATTTTTGTCTTTTGTATTTAAAGTATTGATGTGATTTCTGACGATAGTTTGAACAATAATATTTCTTAAATTATACTAACAGTTACTATGTATGGGCGCTTTTATATTTATACTGTACAATTTTGTTTCGTGCGTTTTATGACTTTTTTTCTTCTCCGCTGTAACTGCCATAAGTGACCTTATTGGTAGCTAGATTTGATTAAATTTTTGCGAAATTTTGAGATGTGTAATTTTTTTTTTTCCGTGAATTTGGCCAGAGCAAATGTGTAGTTAGTATTTCGAAGTGAACTGTCGAGAAAATTCGAAATTAAATTAAATAAATGATAAGCAGTGCAGAAACACGTTTCGAATAAACTTTTTTTTCAAAATTTCAAAGGCTCGGTTTGGAGGCAACCAAGTTGAATCCGAGTTCCATCCAGTGAGTTTAGTCGACCGGATAGGTGATCGATCACCAATGAGAGAGAGAGAGAGAGAGAGAGAAACCCAGACTGCGCAGGGACTTGGCGCAGGATGGTTTCGGAAGAGAAGAGTTAGAAGAGAGGAACCGAATGCGCAGAGACTTGGCGCAGGACAGTTTCGGAAGAGAAGAGAAATTTACGTGTGCAGGGTCTTGGCACACGAAAGTTTCGATCGAAGATGGTCTACTGGTATTTTTCGGGCAGTAGCTGGTCACGCTGCTCGAATGCTTCGCTAAATATGTGTTGTAGCACGCGGTAGACAAGCCACGAGAGCTTGAACGTGTGTCTATGACTGTACTGTCCATACAGACATACAGTAGGTTCGTTGGGAAACGGCCTACGGCGGAGTGATCGGTTGATTGTTGCCAGTAGAAGAGTCTTTCAGCTGGACGTAGGAAGAGCAGCGTTCACCGACAAAAGTGGAGATGAGACAAGGCGAGTTTCTTCATCGACTTCTAGAATTGCAAATTCCGTCCAATTCCAGCGCGTGGTCCCGCTTTCAGATATCTCCCCCCCTGATCCTTTTAGAATTGGACGTCTCTTGTTTTTTTTTTCGCCATTGGAGAGAGAGCGGAACCATTATAGCGTGCTGCCCTGTTGCATGTTGATTGATGCAATCCCTTGCATTCTAGCGAAGTGAGCAGGAGAGCTGCGATTGAAAATTGAAGTCCGTTGTCAGCGTGCGGAGTGTCATCTAAACAACGTCCAGCAAATTAATGTACTGATTATTATGTAATGAAATTATAGTGAAAGGGTGCGATTATTGCCCATTTGTTGTGTTTTTCGTGAAATAGTATGTGCGCTCTTGGTCAGTATTTTATGTAAACTTTTTCTTATTTTTTCTATGTCGCCCTGATAGTAACTGTATAACTATACAAATAACTGTTTCAAATGTAAAGCGATCGTTGATGAGGAATCGCGGGAATAGATTGTGAACTTGAGATTTGTGTGGCCACTGTAAGAAAATTTTCCGTTATTTTTTTTGGCATGTATAGATTAGTTACAGGTTGTAATTTAATTATTAGTGTGAAATGTTATTTTATGCAAATGTGAAAATTATAAAGTTTTCGGTTTTTATAATATGATACAAAATATATGTGTGGAATTTGTCATTCTAATTATTTCTTGTCTATCTCAACTCTGAATTGTTAAAGAAAAAAAAAAAAAAATTGCAAAATATATAAATTTGTTGAATAAATTTATTAAATTGTTAAACGATATTAATAAGTTTTACTAATGGAAAAACTTATTTTCAAGGGGGTGATGCGAGTGTAGTAATGCTTAGTTAAGAATATTAATTTTGTTTAATATAAATCATTTACTAAAAATTGTGAAATTGTTTGAAATTGTTTAAAATGGGAAGTTGGCAATCCTGGACAGAGGCCGACAGAGAGTGGGCTACCCCAAGGGAGTCAGTCTTGAGGCAGGCGCGTTAAGCGTAAGGTTGGCGATGTAACGTAAAGTTTAATTAATTGTTTTGTGCCCCTCTCCGACGTAAATTATTATAATAGAAATTCCGTACTCGCATCCCCCTAAATTACTTAAACCATTTTCGGAATCAATAAAACGTTCACAAGTGTTAAAATAGAGTATTAATAAACCCCCCTTCCCCCTTTGTTTTGTAACGGACTTTCAGTCTTGGCTCGGCGTTGCTACCATGAATATAATCGTAAAGTATTGTGGAAATGAGTAAAGAGCGTGTAAAGATAAATGAAATAGCGAGTAGAAAGAAGCGTAAATAAAGAAGAAAGTAAATAAATAAAGGCGTGCACTACACTTGCATAAAGGACAAACAGACAGACAGGCGAAAATATATATATATATATATATATATATATATATATATATATATATGGACGGAAGACAACAATATGAAGTTTAACACCGAGAAATTTCAACTGTTACGGTACGGAAAAAGGGAGGACTTAAAATCCATGGAATATTATACGGCAAATGGACAGGAAATTCAGATTAATTTTAAAGCAAAAGATTTAGAAGTTGTACTGAATGACGACGCGAAATTTAAAACAAAATAAGACAGCAGTAAACAGAGCAAAGAGAATAACTGGGCAGATACTGAGAACCTTTAAACGAAGGGATAGGACTATAATGATTCCTCTATTGAAAACACTGATCATACCCAAATTGGAATACTGCTCGATCCTAACATGCCCATATAAAAAAGAAGACATTAGACAGTTAGGAGGGATTCAGAGAAGATTCACAGCCAAGATCAATGTGTGCAAATAACTAAATTACTGGGAAAGGTTACGCGAATTAAATCTATATTCATTGAAAAGGAGAAGAGATACAGTGATACACCATCATTTACACTTGGAAAATAATTGAGAAACTAGCCCCTAATCTTACTCTGAACCCTGTAACTCCCCAAACAAAGTGGAAAGTAGAAAAGGAAGACTGTGTCGTGTTCCCAAATTAAAGGCTAGATAGGTAACATCCATAACCCTGAAAGAAAATAGTTTTATTGTGAGAGGACCAAAACTGTTTAATCAGCTGCCCAAAGACATAAGGAACACGAGTGGTGTTGCGATGGACATCTTCAAAAGAAGATTAGACGCCTGGCTCAGAACAATCCCCGATGAGCCGGGCGTACCTGGCTATGTGAGGTGGAGAGTACAAGAAACCAACTCACTACTTCACCAGGCCAACGCGAGAGGAGGGGCGACAAGCTTGACCTTCGTGAAATGAGGAATCATCGCACAGAACATTTGAAAGGTTGAAAGGTATAATATATATATAATTAAATATTTAATCACTTTTACTTGTGTTAAAGTACTTGGGAGAGGGGGGGGGTTATAAAGCAATTTAAAGGAAGCGGTTTTTTACTTTAACAATTATTATTTTTTCGAATTTTGCTCGCATTAGAATTTTAATTAAAAAAAATTCGAAGTCAAATAAGTCGTCTCTTGTGCTTCCTCAGACTTTACGTACCTCTTGGTTTGTTTTAGGTTAAGTTACGCTAGGTTAGCTTAGGTTAACCTAACCTCAGAAAAGTAGGTCATACAAGAAAAAGTTACTTACTTACAAAGTTCGACCTAATTGGTAAAAAACGTGGCTTACTATTGGCGCTACTTGGAGATCTAGGCATATATATATATATATATATATATATATATAAGATCTTTATTTTGGTTTAAATCTGTACCGACATGTCCAGACAGGTAGCGCCGAAGTGCTTAGACAATCAACAAATTACATCTGGAGTTCTTGCTTTAATTGAAATCGAATTCAGGAATGATGAAAGGAAGAACAGAGGGAACGAAGCAGTAAAGAATAAGATAAAGAATAAAGGGAAGGATGAAAGAAAGGTTGAAGGAAATAAGAATGAAAAGGGTGAGTGCAGAAAAATTTAGTCCCGCACTTTAACTCCAACAAATGATGGAGAAAATCATATGGATTCCCAAACCGTCTTCCAGTCACCGGATATTTCTGTCATACACGTTGAAGAGGTTGTAAACCACTACTGTAAATACAGATGCTTGCAAATAAGGTTATACGGGTAGACTGGCAAAACTATGGTACTAGGTAAAAAAGGAGATGTAGTGTTTTATTTATTAAATGTTCTATTTGGTCGATATATTAATACTACAACGGGTAAATGAGTATCTGTCAAACTTTACCAGTCGACTTTCAACTGACACAACCTTGAGGAGACAGAATAATTTACCGGTTGGATTTTATGTTTATTAAAATAATTAAAATAATTGTAATTTAGTTAAGGATTCACGTCTTTAGGGAAAGGGCGAATGTTATTACGTTAAACAGCACCGAAAGAGAGTCTGGTAATTGCGACTAATAAACTGACAAGTTATACTTACAAAATTTCGAGAGCCCGAAATACCTGTGATCCTGACTGAACAAAATCTAGAATTCAACTCTTCGGTATGCAGGATCTTATTCCATCCTTATAGAGGGGTTTTCCTCAACTTCTCCCCCCCCTTGAGGCAGCTCTTCCCCACCATTCCCAACAGAAACGCCTACAAAAAAATAATAAAAACAGTTACAATCTTTGAGAAGTTACATTCAAACAAACATTTTCAATTTATCTTTCCTAAACAATTATAAAAAAAACGATTATATTAGAAAGTTCAATTAGAATTACTTACAGAAACGTTATATTAATAATCTTCACTGAAAGATATTTCTCAAACAAATACAAATAAACAAAGACGTTATTTCAGAATTTTATTAGTGCCATTTTATTAAATTTATTACAAATCAGAAAGTGCATTACAGAGATGATAATGGTATTCCTTGTGTTCATTTGTTATGTATTCCTTTGTACGGTTTCTGGACGTTTCGATCACATGCCAGTTCGATCACGAGCCACTATGATATTATTAGTTAGTCATTAGTTATTAGTTTCTAGTTCAGGGACCTCGGTTCTAGCTAGGTTAATAGATAGGGCTGTTGTGGGATTTTGTTAAAATGCAAGGTAACTCTTACTTTTAAGGCCGCACAGCAACCACGTATCCTACATTAATAACACATATATCAATCGATAGAGCAGAAAAAAACTGTATAAACGGCTATGTAAACTTTTCAAAATATATAAAAAAATATAAAATTTACAATAATTTCAAGAAATGTGTTATTAAATGTAGGATACGTGGTTGCTATGCGGCCCCTGGTTAATTGAATGCCCGGTTAGATCAACTGTACGCCCTTGACGATTAGTTAGGTTAAGTCGTGATAGTTTCGTCAGTTTTAAGATAATATCACGACTTAACCTAACCAATCGTCAAGGGCGTACAGTTGACTTAACTGGGTATTCAATTAACCTAATTAACCTAACCGGGCATTCACTTGACCTAACCGGGCATTCACTTGACCTAACCGGGCATTCAGTTAACCTAACCGGGCATTCACATAGCTGTGTGTATACATAGTTTTTTCGGATCACCTGAAGATCCGTCACCCCAGCTCTTTTTAGTTAGCTTTATAAGGCTAACTAACGAAAATATCATGACCTAACCTAACCAATCGTTCGGTCAACTGTACGTCCTTGACGAGTGGTTAGGTTAGGTCGTGATATTTTCGTTAGTTAACCTTATAAAGCTAACTAAAATAGGCTGGGTTAACGGATCTTCAGGTGATCCGTTTTTTCTGCTCTATCGATTGATATATGTGTTATTAAATGTAGGATACGTGGTTGCTGTGCGGCCTGAAAAGTAAGATTTACCTCGCATTTTAACAAAACTCCACTACAGCCCTATCTATTAACCTAGCTAGCACCGAGGTCCCTGAACTAGAAACTAATAACTAATGACTAACTAATAATATCATAGTAGCTCGTGATCGAACTGGCATGTGATCGAACTGAATGTGATCGAAACGTCCAGTTACCCCTTTGTGCAAAGTTGAATTTGAAACGTTCAGATAATTTTCAAACAAGGACAAGACATAATCACTCATCAGAAGCTTTGTTTAAATTTAATATTAGATAACCTGTTCATAAAAATGAATTAATTAAAAGTATAAAACTCTTTCTGAAGTTAATAAAAATTCTCTTAAAATATTTACATTGCAACAAAGCTATATAACGTTTAAATAAAAAAAGTTGTATTACCTACCAACACAATGATTACCTACTGACGTAATTCGGTACATTGAAGATAGTTTTAAATGCTTTCGTGAATGTAATATCAAAATGTTTTTAAAAAAATATTAAATTCCAAATGGAAATATTGTAGTTAGGTAAATAACATCTTTTGAATGAAAAGAATAGGGTATCACTCATCAAAACGGAGAAATTTTTCCGAAAGGAATGAAAGTACGCTTAGAATTTGTTTCATTTTCGTTCAAGATCATAATTTTCTTCCAAGTTGAGTTATAATATGACGTAGGTATTTAGGCCTATAAGTTATGCGGCTGAGTAGTTTTTCAAAAATCTATATTTGCCTTCGTAAAAAAATACATTTAGTTTTCTATACATTTATTGTTAGCTTACGTTTAGCCAATTAGTCTTTCATAATACCATGAATTGTATTCAATCACCCCAATGAGCGACACGGTAATACCCTGTCATCCACATGAACGAACACATTTATGTTAACAAATCCCATCTGTGAACTCGATTTCATTTCTACTAATTGCTCTATTTAATTAATTATTAATACATAACTTGAATAAAAACTGGGACAGACAGTCTCTCCGCACCTCCCTGCACCCCCCCCCGCGCTCTCTCTCTCTCTCTCTCTCTCTATATATATATATATATATATACAGGGTGTTTGAAAACTTTCTGTACAAATTGTAATGGGGGGATAGGCAACACCAAGACAAACCCTTTTCGTCTATAAGTGTATGTCCGCTGACGTCACCATTCGGCGCGAGAGGGCGCCGCTGCAATCGGCTAAAAGGTGAAGTGGGCTAGACTCGCGCTTGCCGCGGGCATTCTTAAATCGGACGTAGTACGCGTAACATGGAGCGCTTCACGACTGCTGAGATGGCTGACATGCATATGGTGTATGGGGCTACCAATGGAAACGGAAGAGCTGCTGTGAGGTTGTACCGACAGCGCTTCCCAAACAGACGTGTGCCAAACCACCAAACGTTCGCGCATTTGCATCGGCGACTGCGAGAAACTGGAACATTCCATGCAAACATGCATGACACTGGTCGGGAGAGAAACGTGCGCACTCCTGACATGGAAGAAGAAATCCTACGGCGATTTGAGGACAATCCAAGCGCAAGCGCAGCGCAAGTATGATACATACAGACCGTGCATGTAACATTGTAACAAGGAACTCCTCTTGGAAAATGAAATCCACTACGTCCGAATAAGTAATGGTAAATGACAAACACTATAGTTTTTCCTTTTTCATGATATTAGCCCGACGTGGGCAATGGGTCACTCGCAAAGAGGCCACAAAAATATAGCTTCCCTCACCAGTTATCTGCAAAGCAGATAGGATCCAGCTTTGGGACGGGAATTTTTTAATAAAATATTCAATGTAAAACATTTACATTTTTTTAACAAAATTTAAGAATTGTTTTTATTTAATGTTTTTCCTTTATTTTTTTTCCTTCAACGAAAAGTTTACAAAGAAAAAATCATGATCCACTCGTTAATTTCAAAATTATGTCGGGTTAAAATCAAGAATTTAACAAGTTAATTAACAAAAACAAAATTATGATAAGTAAGAAATAATTTGATTTTTTTAATCAATCAAAAAATATCAACAAAAGAAAGTCAAAATTTGTCGAACGAAAACGCGACACTAATTCCAGTTACTCCAATTCGTAAAACCTTAATATTTTTTACAGCGACATCACACAATAATTTATCACTAGAAAAATATTAAAGAAATCATCACAAAAAAAAAAATATATATATATATACTATAGCAAAACTGTGAGTCTTTAAAATTTAGGGACGAAGCGTGAGTCTTAAAATTCGGTGCCAAGTTTTTATATGTCAAAAATTAAGCGTGATTTTAAGTTGAAACAGCGACTTGGTTTTATTAAAAAAAACATTAAATCATTTCAGATCGGAAAATCTGAATTAAGATTTCCGATTCCTACAGATTAGTTATGACGTGAAACCAATCATAATTAAAAAAAAAATCCTCTTAAATTTATATATATATATATATATATATATATATATATAATATAAAAAATATTTTTGGTTAATTTTTGTCTGTCACGCAATTTTGAGGAAGGAATGCGTTAGATTGTCTATATTTAAAATACATTTTACATCGTGGTTCGAATCCTTTCACATGCATAAATCCGATGTCAGTAAGAGAGATTTCTAAATTAACTTTGTTGAAGGGAAAATTTTTTAATTTTAACATAAATTCTTAATGTTTGGCTTTATTTTAATGCGTTTTTTATTTTAGGTTTTGAATTTTAAGAGCTCTTAACCCTTTCATGCCTGAATTATAAAATTTTTATTTTTAAAATTTTTTTCATGTTCAAGACAAAATAATCTCTAATACAGTATTTAGATCGTAAGGCTCAAAATTCAGATCGTAACGCTCAAAGTCGATTGTGAAGTTCATGTTGCCATAAGACAACGGTCGGCGTTAAAGGGTTAATTTTCGTAATTTTTTTTACATTTTCTGTAAACCATTTTTGTGATGTTCTTTTACGCGTCGAAGAAGGCTGACTACAAAAAAAAAAAAGAAGTATTGAGAGCTCTTTCAGTTGCTTCCACATTGGAAGGACGTGGGGAGTTCGAGTATATTTTCTGTCCGATTTCCTGTAGATGTTCCTACATGAGCTCAGTGGGATTTAACTCGGGGTTTTGTGGTGCCCAGGGAAGAAGTTTTGTGCTCTCTTTTTCTTCAGCATTGTGATAATTTCTCTCTCTCTCTCTCTCTCTCTCTCCTCCGCTCCTCTCTCTCTCTCTCTCCCATATATACAGTGTATATATATATATATATATATATATATATATATATATATATATATATATATTGAAATTCTGCATCATACTTTAATGAGGCTCCTTATATATGTAAAATGAATTATCGAGTCTAATCACTTTTGTGTATATATACTATAGAGATGGGGAGAATTAAATTAAATATAATTTAGGAGAGATTACGAAGAACGACTACCATATATTCCCCTCATCTTTTTCCCCTTCATTGCCAGTGCAACACCACGAAGCATCCACCTGTTCTTTCTCAGGAATCCCTTAATTTAGAATGTCTCTTCGAAGATGGAATCGAGAAAATGGGTGATTAGCTAGCTTTTATTTTCGGTACGATATTATATAAAATCAGACATTGAATTAAATTTTTTCTATTTAAATCTTTTTTTTTTAATATATATATATATAATTTATGAATTCTTTTAGTATTAAAGACTATGTAGATGATGTTTTGGGTATTTAAATCTTTAGTAATTGTTTGATGGGGTTGTAAGCAATGTTCCCTCTAAGGTGTGCGCGTGTGCGCGCGCACACGCGTTGTGAAACCCGCGCACACAGCAAAATAAAATGTGCACAGGCTCAAGCGTATCATGAGTCACGACAGTAAATGAAGTAATTTCAAAAATATACCGTCACACAAGGTCTGACCATTTGTATGAACATACTCTATAGTCGCTCTTTTAAGTATTAATCCTTTCCGCCCGACTTTATTTGGACATGTTCATGCGAATTAAAAGTTACCTCAATGATGACGGATGTATTAATCTTCATAGAGTTTATTTGGAATGGGCAAATGCTAAAGATCGTAGGGAGAAATCATAATCATACTTAAATGAAAGGCACTTTCATTTAATGTTATTTTGGTTATATTTTATTTTATTGAATTTCATTATTTTTTAATTTATTCCTATTTTGTGAATGGATAAAATCACGTATTAATCTTGATAGTCTATTTTAAATTGCTAAATGCTAAAAATTGTTTTGAGAAATGATAACTAAAATAGTCATTTTCAACTAATGTTATTTTTATTTTATTTCTTTATTTTGTTGAATTTTATTTTACTATTTTTTATTTTATTCCTATTTTTAGAATGGATAAAATGTTTTCTTTTTTAGGAATATATAATATCGTAAACAGTTTTTTAATATCCATTTAATAGTACCGTAATGATCAAGCTATCACCTTACGGAAATATATTTATTAAGTATTTAATATTTATATATATTTTATTTAGAATAATAGCGCTCAGAGAAAAGTTTGCACAATTTTTCACCATGAATCTAAATGTATACACAACGAACATTTCTTGCGCACGCGGACTAAAAAAAATTAGAGGGAACATTGCTCACAGGACCAAAATACTTGGAGTCACATACAACACATCATTATCATCTTTTGCAAACCACATTCAGGACATTAAAAACAAATGTATGTCAAGACTTAACACGCTTAGGGTACTAACAGGCACAAACTTTGGACACCAGCAGGAAACAAATCACTCATATACAAACAATATATTCGCTCAGTTATGGACTATGCTAGCCCATGCTGGGCACCCATTATCTCAAACACACACATAAACACCTTACAGACAATACAAAACAACGCACTTTGTATCATTACAGGATGTACTCAAACAACACCAATAGAACACCTGCACACACAAACAAAAATACTGAAAGTTAGGGAACATTTAGACATGAAGGGAACACAATTCATGTCAGCAGCGACAACTAACCCACAACACCCTTGCCACTACATGTACAATCATGCTCCGACACCTCGCACCATTAAGGTAACACCAGAGAGACATTATAACCAAATATTCCATTCCATACCACGCCCCACAGACATCACACAGTATAGAAACACACACACACACACACACACACACAGTATAGAAAACACACACACACACACACACACACACACCTAACCTACAAAGCACTGACGCGACTCGGTCCGAATGCGGTCCTAGGTGCGAAGCCGCCACCCATTGACAGGTCAGAGACCAGCTTGAGCAGATCGGATCGAGTTAACTTGGCACGATTCCGATGTGGACATCACCCCAACTTAAGGACATCCACAGACGACACCTGCCACCTGTGCCAGGACACACCACAAACAATTGAACACATTATGACAGACTGTACCGCTCTAGCACAACAACGAACACAACACAACATCACTAGTGCGCTGAACCTCTGGTCCACTCCGGAGAGGGCGATGGGTTACCCGCGTGCCGCCGGCTTGCTCGATCAGAGTGGGCTGATTGGCTAACCACAACAACAACATAATCTGGAAGCATAGGACGGTCACACCTCCAACTGTTCTCCAGACCCATTGTCGTTTAACTTCGCTGATCGACAGGAAGCGGTGTTACGACATTGACCACGACGTTGACCTAATGTTTAGTAGTATAGTGCTTATATAAAACTAGATTAAGTAAGTTTATAATTCTTTTGCTCATTACCATCATTTTAGTAAATTTAGCTAAAGCCGTCAGTGGATCAGTGGGTAGCACCGTTTCCCTTTGAGTGAAGTGAACATACTGAGGTCGGGGGTTCGATTCCGATGTTGTTGGAAATTATAATATGGGAGTTAACGCAATAGGGCGCATTAGTTGGCCTGAGCGCTGTGCCAGTTCCTGACCCCCTTGAATGATCATTATTATTATTTCATAGAATTTAATCGACATTTGAAATTAATTAAAACTGTCGACCGCTTTTACCGATTTTGAAATTAAAATATAAAATTTTAAAATGTATTTTAGAGTTACGAGTTAGTTAATATTTCTCCATATGTCAATTAACTTTCCTCTCTATCGATTCCTCGTCAGAGGATAATTGTAGCGACGGGAAGTGTATACATCCCGCTCATTACTGTAGATTAGACTAATTACTTCTACGGATTATCTTTTTTTTTCCGCCATCGTTAGTCCAATTAATGGATTTAATTCGAGTTATCAGTTTCGGACTATCATTATTATAAATAAAGATTTGAACCATGACTGCAAAAAAGTCAAGTGATTTAATTTATTTAATTTCGCTCAGTTATAAAAGTCATATTTTCCATTAATTTAAACTAGTTTTGAAGCTCGACTATTTATTTAATTTAATTTGGCCCTTAAGCTTTAGGCTTTACTGGGCTCGTGGATATACGCTCACCAGCGCCCGTAATTCAGTGGTTATAACGCCGTTTCTCTATAAACGAAGTGAAGGCGCTGAGGTCGACGGTTCGACTCCCAATCGTATTGGTTAATAATGATTTGGGAGTTAGCGGCGCGAAGGGCCGCGTTCTTCTGGCCTAAACACTGCGACAGTCCCTCCCCTCTAATTATTATGTATACAGTCGTTCTGAAAAATCTGGTTTCCGGCATTCATGCGTGTATTACGATGTGGTCACAGGAACCAATATAAAGACTTTTGTAAACTACTGTATACATTTAGTACAAATTTGTACTGTTTGTAAACCGACGCGAATCACGTTTGTGAGAGTTTTTGTTGAATTTCCTTTGTGGAATGGATCCTTTCATGGACATATTCTCGTTTCGTCGCAGTAAATGTCATCGACACACTATAATAACCTAACCTAATCTAAAACACTTCTCGATAAAATTTCACGCCGAAGAAATGTCGTTCGCACGCCCTTCCATAATAAAGTAAAGACCCTCCAATGTGGAGTGGTAAAGCGCACGGCTGTTAGCCTAGAGGTCCTGGATTCGAATCTCAGATCGGACTTCAGATCTCAGCGATTAAGATGCTTTCTGCATCTCCAGTGGTAAAGTAATGGTTTGAATCCCGCATAAAGTTGTTTCTTCCATCGTAAGACCTTAGAGGCTAAGAAGGGGGTTAAGCAACCTCGTATTATTACCCCCGTATTATTAGAGTAAAGTTGATATGATTGGTCGAGTTATTTTATTTTTTTTGGGGGGGGGCGGCATTTCCGTGCCTGCAGTGTATCCAAGTAACATCAATCGTGATGGCACCTTACACGCACATGTTCATACAACATTTAAAAAGCGTTGGTTTAGCATTTTCATAAACTTCATTTAATGATTTAGGACTGCTTTTTCAACAGAATGATCGTCACTCGCACTGGTTGTGAAAGGTGATTTAGATATGTTTTAATTAGATCACACACCTCTTCAGTAAGTAATCAAGTGATCTGCTACAACATATTTACATAATTTACAGCCATTGGCGGATCTAGCCCCCACGTTTCGGGGTGCCAAATCTAACGCAACTATGATATGGTTTTATATATATTATATTATAACGTAAAGAACGACGCTTGTATAGGAGAATATTCCGCGCAAGATGAAGAGAGAGAACGAAACAAATGAAAAAATGAGGTAACCATTCTCTCTCCTCATCTTGCGCGGAATATTCTCCTATACAAGCGTCGTTCTTTACGTTAATTATACTGCGTGTTTGCAGTTAAAATGTATATATATATATATATATTAATATATATATATATATATAATCATGCGGGTTGCTTCTACAGAGCTTCAATTTAATATTTAGGAGAAATCCAATGACAAGGAGAAATGTAAATGCCATGAAAAGTCTTCTTTAATGCGCAACGTTTCGAGCAATACGCTCATCTTCAGGCTGTTTAATAACAATGTGAAATTAAAATCAATATTGAATGAAAAACAAAACAGAAAATTTCTATAACCTATTCGTAAAGACAAATTTTAAAAGACTGAGAAAAGAGGGTTAAATTCTAAGTTATACAGATTTACATATAAAAATTAAGAAGCTATTTTTAAATACATATAGTAAATGTGAAATTAATACACTGGAAAAATTAACAATAGTACACTGGAATAATGGAACTAGCTACCTTACACTGCAGTTTCCGAGGCTGACTAATTTGAACAGAGACAAGAACGGGAAACACAAGAGATGGCGAGGGCGATTGGGGAAGGAGGGATTATAAGGAATTGGGGAAGGAGGAGGGATCATAGCAAATTGAGGGGGACGGCAGATGAGTCAACATTCAGACTAGGGGACAATGCTTTAATGAAAAGCGATTCTAAAATTCTTAGTGAGTTGGGACAAGTATTACAACCAAGAATTTTAAAATTGTCTAAAGTGACATCAATTTTACATTTAATGCTGTGTTCGCGAATACTCGAGGCTTCTTTAGTTTTTAAAATTTTACCTGTTCGGCCACTTATTCCCATATGCGAATAAAATCTAGCCCTGAGAGAGCGAACAGTGCTGCCAATGTAATTCCCAAGGAGACACCTAGGGCAGGTAAATAAATATACAACACCGCTACGCAACGAGTCAGGGGTTCGATCCTTCGCTGAGAAAAAGCTACCTAAAGACGTTTTATTAATAAATATGATGCGGAAATCAGTATGATAAAAAAATTTCCTTAACAATTTTGTAAATTTAAGCTTAAATTCCTTATTCAAAGGACCCATTTCAGGTACCAAGAAATATTTTATATCCTTCGGCACTGTAATACATGGAAGTTGAGGGCTATAAACACATTTAAGAAGGATCTAATTAGTTTGTCTACATATTGAACAGGAAAACTATTATTAGTAAAGTATGATCTTAGATTATTAAATTCATCATTAAGTAAGGTAAAATAGAGGTCAAATTATATCCTCTGAACAGGAGAGTTTTAATACAAGACATCTTATAGTTGAAATCAGTAAAACTAAAAAAATTCATGCCCAAACCAGTGAAAGTGGGTTTCCTGTAAACTGATGTAGTAATAGAATCACCGTTTTTCGAAATTAAAAGATCTAAGAAGGGGAGGGAGCCATTTTGCTCAGTTTCCATTGTATACGTTATATTGGGGTGCAAAGAATTTAGGAAGTTAAAGAATTGTTGCGCTTGTACCGCATTATCAAAGACTGCTATCGAATCATCAACGAGCGTCGATAGAAAATTGGCTTGAGATGAGTGGGAGATTGTCTAAAAATTACACTTTCTAAATGAGTCATAAAAAAATCAGCTGCTAACGGTCCGACAGGTGATCCCATCCCTACTCCATCAATTTGTTGGTAAACCTTATTGTTGAAAGTGAAATAGCATTGTTTGAAGACCAATTCTAAAAGTTCCTTAAAATGAGACAATGAAAAACCATGAAAATTATCAACTGAGCTAAAAACCCTATCCAAAATAATGGCAATAGTTTTCAGATACAGGTACATTTGTGAAAAGCGACTTTACATCAAAACTGACAAAAACTTTTTTGAATCGAAGTTTTACCAAGGAGGTCTTTTTGGAATTCAAACGAGTTATTTATAGTGTAGCATTTTTCGCAAAGGAGGACAGGAGACGAACAACAAATTTTTCCAATTGAAAGGTGGGTAAGTTATACGAAGCTAAAATAGGACGGAGAGGTGTTCCAGCTTTATGGATTTTAGGCAGACAGTATAATTGAGCAAGATTAGCACCAGATGCGAACAACTGAGAGTAAGTATCATTTTTTATTATCTTTAAGGACTTTAGTCGTGACAGAAATCTATTAACCTGGTCTTCTAACCTTACAATGACTTTATTGACAGGTTCTAGAATTTGTTTGAATTTAGTAAGATCACTTAGGATTTCATTAGTTTTGTTTATGTAGTCCGATTTATTCAAAATAACCACTCCGTTACCCTTGTCTGGTCTAGTCACAACAATCTCCTGGTTCTTTGCCAAATTCTTAATACACTGCAAATCACTCTTCCTAAATATGAAAGATTGAAATTTAAGATTTCTAAGTTTATGAAAAAATTCTTGAGTTAAATTTGAGAACTGACATTTGAAATTATTGAATTCACCACATGGGGAACATTTTTCAAGCCATTGAAAAAATTTTCAAAGTAAAGAAAAAACGAAGGCTTATATATTTGAAACAACGGAAGCTTAAATTGCAAACCAAGTGACAGTAAAAACTTTTCCCGAGGGGAGAGTGTGTAACTAGAAAGATTCGAAATTACCTTATCTGAATTGAAAAAATTTGGTGAATTCATTCCCAAAGCCTTTAACTTACGTTCATGTGTTTCCAAGATGGTAGAGTGAAATTTTTCTAGTTCACGTTGTACAAGAGAAATTATTAATAAATAGTCCAACAACGACAAGGTATTTTTAAGAGTAGTTATATAATGCCCAAGAGACTTGTTATGCGAATCTGATATTTTGATTTATAAATTAATTTCATTATTTAATAAATATTCCAGGGACGATTGATAAAATTCAGAGTCATATAGATTGTCACGGTAGAGTTTGAAGTAAACAAATTTCGGAAAAACCCTGCAGGTCCGACACATTTCAAGAAAATAACAGTCCAGTTTTGACTTGAGAAACTTTCGTGAAGTCTTCCAAACATGGCGATAAGCCCTGAGGCCATCTTGTCCATACTTGAATATATAATCATGCGGGTTGCTTCTACAGAGCTTCAATTTAATATTTAGGAGAAATCCAATGACAAGGAGAAATGTAAATGCCATGAAAAGTCTTCTTTAATGCAACGTTTCGAGCAATACGCTCATCTTCAGGCTGTTTAATAACAATGTGAAATTAAAATCAATATTGAATGAAAAACAAAACAGAAAATTTCTATAACCTATTCATGAAGACAAATTTTAAAGACTGAGAAAAGAGGGTTAAATTCTAAGTTATACAGATTTACATATAAAAATTAAGAAGCTATTTTTAAATACATATAGTAAATGTGAAATTAATACACTGGAAAAATTAACAATAGTACACTGGAATAATGAAACTAACTACCTTACACTGCAGTTTCCGAGGCTAACTGAATTGAACAGAGGCAGGAAAACCCACTTTCACTGGTTTGGGCATGAATTTTTTTAGTTTTACTGATTTCAACTATAAGATGTCTTGTATTAAAACTCTCCTGTTCAGAGGATATAATTTGACCTCTAGTTTTACCTTACTTAATGATGAATTTAATAATCTAAGATCATACTTTACTAATAATAGTTTTCCTGTTCAATATGTAGACAAACTAATTAGATCGTTCTTAAATAGTGTTTATAGCCCTCAACTTCCATGTATTACAGTGCCGAAGGATAAAATATTTCTTGGTACCTGAAATGGGTCCTTTGAATAAGGAATTTAAGCTTAAATTTACAAAATTGTTAAAGAAATTTTTTTATCATACTGATTTCCGCATCATATTTATTAATAAAACGTCTTTAGGTAGCTTTTTCTCAGCGAAGGATCGAACCCCTGACTCGTTGCGTAGCGGTGTTGTATATTTATTTACCTGCCCTAGGGTCTCCTTGGGAATTACATTGGCAGCACTGTTCGCTCTCTCAGGGCTAGATTTATTCGCATATGGGAATAAGTGGCCGAACAGGTAAAATTTTAAAAACTAAAGAAGTCTCTAGGATTCGCGAACACAGCATAGAATGTAAAATTGATGTCACTTTAGACAATTTTAAAATTCTTGGTTGTAATACTTGTTCCAACTCACTAAGAATTTTGGAATCGCTTTTCATCAAAACATTGTCCCCGAGTCTAAATGTTGACTCATCTGCCGTCCCCCTCAATTGCTATGATCCTCCTTCCCCAATTCCTTATAATCCCCCTTCCCCAATCGCCCTCGCCATCTCTTGTTTTCCCGTATTGCCTCTGTTCAATTCAGTTAGCCTCGGAAACTGCAGTGTAAGGTAGTTAGTTTCATTATTCCAGTGTACTATTGTTAATTTTTCCAGTGTATTAATTTCACATTTACTATATGTATTTAAAAATAGCTTCTTAATTTTTATATGTAAATCTGTATAACTTAGAATTTAACCCTCTTTTCTCAGTCTTTAAAATTTGTCTTCATGAATAGGTTATAGAAATTTTCTGTTTTGTTTTTCATTCAATATTGATTTTAATTTCACATTGTTATTAAACAGCATGAAGATGAGCGTATTGCTCGAAACGTTGCATTAAAGAAGACTTTTCATGGCATTTACATTTCTCCTTGTCATTGGATTTCTCCTAAATATATATATATATTATATATGTGTGTATGTGTGTGTGTGTGTGTGTGTGTATAGATATACATGTACATACAGAGGGTGTCCTAGAAGTCCGGAAACATAGGAAATAATTGGAAATTGTTATTACAATAATTTCCAGGGTCTTGGCTTGGTCGTCGTGGTCCAGTGGAGTGGCCTCCCCGGTCCCCCGACCTGACACCGTTGGGCTTTTACTTCTGGGGACACCTCAAAGCCATTGTGTATGGTCTGAAGATCCGGGAAACAGACCATTTAAAGCAGCGCATTACAGAAGCCTGTGCTGCAATCCAGCCCGATATCCTGGAAAGAGTCTAGGTCGAGTGGGGAAACAGAGTCCAGAAATGTTTGGAAGTGAAAGGAGAACATATAGAGCACATCTTATAACATTACTTGTAACACATGTCTTTTTGCAATAAATGTTTCCTATCCTTCCTCCTTCCTATGTTTCGAGACTTTTGACTCGCCCTGTATATACCTTACCCTAATACAGTGATGCACAAACCCTGGCCCGGGGGGCCAAATGTGGCCCCCACGGGTCTTTTCAATTCACATTTTTCACATGGAAAGGGTAGCTACCCAAAGAAAAATCTGAAATATTACCCCTGGTTATAAAAATGCATATTTATAAAAAATAGAATATCTATATATCTGGCCCCTACATATAAAACAGATGGTTGGTTTGGCCCTCACATCAAAAAAGTTTGTGCACCACTGCCCTAATATATAAAGGGTTCCAAAAAACCTTAGCTCCCCCATTTGCAGCTTACATGTTTATTTATATCGAAATAGTTTTTAGTGATTGTAAAAATATATAAAATTCTTTATTTATTGCAGGTATTAAACTTACTCTAGCTGATAAAGTGATAATATAATGGCTTCTCAATTAATTGGTGATTCGGAGAGGCAACTTGTGATAGATCATAGATCGCATACGAGCAATAACATTTCAGGAAGCTCGTGATGCTGGAGCCACCTTTATAACACGTTCATGGGTTGCCAAAAAGTCGCGAAGAATTGAGGACTTCGTCAAAAGAAATTGGAATGAAACTTTGGATGAATGTGAAGTGGATACAACCAAATCTGGGCGCCCAAATTTGCCACTCTCTCAGGAAACAAAGAACATCATTGAAAGTGGTACGCGTAAGCGGAAAAACAGCTGTGCTAAACTTTCTAGAGAGATCGAAGTGTTGAGAGGAAAGATCGTTAGTGGTGAGATAATTCGACCGTACCGTCATAGGCAAGGTTTAAAGCCTTGTCATGAACTTCCAAAGCCAAGAAAAACTCAACTTAACATCGATGACAGAATGTGGTTTGCCCATTATCTTGAAGATTAGGATGTGGATGATTTCATGCATTTAGCTGTCTCCGATGAATTTTTTGTTTACGTAACACGTCGGCCTAACTACCAAAATGATCGAGTGTGGGCCACAACACCAGATGAAATCGATGACAATGAACATTATCGCGAATTATTAAAAAGTCCAGACTGTGTTGGTGTGTGTGTTTTGTTCACTGCAAAGAAGCTCATGTGGGTGCTGAAGCCAAATGGTCAGAGTTGGGATGGACAGTATTTTCGTGATATTATTCTATCCCAGCATGTCATTCCTTTTCTAAGAAACCCAAACAATGTTATGGATGTCGATCAGGTCACACTTCTGCACGATAAGGCCCCTGCTTTAAGACATTAGCCACTCAACAGTTGTTGTGAAACCATGAGATCGATTTCTTTGGAAATGAAGAATGGCCAGGAAATTCTCCTGACCTGAACGTCTGTGAACACATTGGATCAGTTATAAAGGACAAGGTTGAATGTCTCTTGTTTCAAAAACCTGCAGCAAATCGATTTTCGAAGGATACAATGACGCAACACATTGAAACTGTTTTAGCAAATTTGCGTAATGATCAAGATCTATTCACGTCACTTTTGGCAAGCTACCCAAAGCGAATTCAGGCTGTCTTGGAAGCCAATGACGGGAACACCAAGTTTTAATTGTTTCTCATTAAATGCAGGATTAAATTCTCTTTTGTAAGATATGTTTAGTTTTACTGTACTTCTAATGGTTTAGGCCATGGGCGGGGGGGGGGGGGAGCTAAGGTTTATTGGAGCCCCGTACAAGCAATGGTCTATTAATTAGCCTAGTTATTGTATGCGAAATGTGGTGCAATGCATGCATGCATGCATCCATCCCAAATTTGAGGGCCTTGGCAAAATTTCTACACAAAAAATCCTTCATAAATAAAAAATCTCCTTGTTTACCTTCCTATTGCTTCCCAATCCTTAGCACGAAGCTAATTGTTACCGTGCGCAGTGCCTCGTCGGCAGCAGCGCACGCCATCACTGAAAGTCTCTCCCTTCCTTACCCCTGCCTGCATTCTCTAAAACCTACTTCCTTATTAAATGCAAAAAACTTCACTGTTGTACGTGAAGGTCAAAATATGATAATAAAAACCCACTCTAATAGACAGTTTATTTCCACAACAGTTTCGATGCCCACTGGCATCCTCTTCGGGTGGCTACAGAAATAGTGGGTTTTTATTATCCTACTTCTTTATCCCACGGACCATGGCAAGAGTAGCCACAATAAAAGTGGAAGCCATGATTTAATTAAACAAACAAACGAGGCACAGGGGATTTGCGTCATGACAAAGACAAGCCGATTAGGAACAAATCTGACTAAACACAGTAAAAATAGTCAACAGTATTTCAAGTCAGAATTGCCAAGTCAAATTACTGAGCGTCACTAGATCCATCCTAAAAAAGCTGAAAATCGGTAGATTCACAAGAAGTGTTCTAAGATATTGTGACATAACGACATCCACACACACACAAGTAAGTGACCAATGTACATATTTCAGGTAAATAGAAAAAAGCAGGTAGATATATAAAGCACTTATGTAGGTAACATGAAGAAAAAGGGAAAGAGTAAGAGAAAGTATTTTACGTGGCCTTAAGTGGGGGAAGGGGTGTTAGCCCCACCTTTATCAGTTTTGAGGGGGTCGATGGCCCCTTTGGTCCCCTCCTGGATCCGCTAATGTTTACAGCTATGCAAAAGCGATGTATCGACTTTTTCAAAATTCCATGTCTAAAAAAAATGATTGACAAAACCTAATTTAACTTAACTTTACCTTAGAGACATCGAACCGAGAAGGGTGTGAAAGGCGTTTCGATCGCAATTGAGGATTCAAAAAGTATTTTCTGTTAAGTCATTAAATAGTGAGGTACTCGCTAATCTAGCCTTACCGAACCTAAACCAACCTTTAACTAACCTAACCTAGCATAAGCTAACCTAATCAAGAGTAACATCTTTTTCCCGACTCTAAAAATATTTATAGCGTTTTTGTACAAATTGTTTGATGTTTCGAGGTACCAAAAGTGTTACCTCGGAAAAAAAATTACTCCACTACATCTGTGAATTATCACACTCGATTTCGCTTATTGCCCAGTTGCCTACGTACACACACACACACACACACACACACGTTTGGTTACCCTACAAAACCGCAACATTTTCACATTTTCACATATTCAATTCTGTATCGCGACATTTACCCAATCTAAAAAATAATACATTTAACCATACCTAACCTAACCTTAATTATATCCGCTTTTTCTATGACAACAGATAGCATTTATAAAGGTAAACAACCGCGACACTGCTAATGTCGTGATACGCACGTTCGTGTCGCGATGGGCTTTGCTTGTATCCTCAAGATTGTCATGATTCCGTAGGAAAGACAAGAACACACACACACACACACACACACACACTTATTATACAGGGTGAGTCAAAATTCCCGCCTAAAAATAACATACAATAAATACTTTTGAGATAGGACTTTTGACTCACCCTGTACGTAAGAGGTTATTTTTCCATAGTGTAATATAGATTAGATTATCACGAAACAAAAGAAAACAGATGAAAAATAGTTAGTAAGAAATGCATTGTTGGTTCATCTAAAGTATTACGAAAATACATTAACTAATTAAAGTATTGCTTTCGCGACAATATAAACAATTAAATAAAAATAATATAATAAATAAAGCTTCTACACACCTTTCCTGTAATTAAGGATTTAGGATCATTTAAAAAATACAATATAAAAACTTATATATATACACTCGTGTGTGTGTGTGTATATATATATATATATATATATATACATACGGTATGTGTGTGGGTGGGTGTGCGCGCGCGCGCGCGTAGGCAACTGGGCATAAATGATGTCGAGTGTTTATGATTCACAGATGTAGTGGGGTAATTTTTTTGTGAGGTTACACTTTTGGTACCTCGGAATATTAAAAAAATGTGTAAAAAAGGTTCTAGAAATTTTTTTAGTGTTGGAAAAAAGGGATCACCTGAAGATCCGTCACCCCAGCCTTTTTTAGTTAGCTTTATAAAGCTAACTAACGAAAATATCATGACCTAACCTAACTAATCGTTAGGTCAACTGTACGTCCTTGACGATTGGTTAGGTTAGGTCGTGATATTTTCGTTAGTTAACTTTATAAAGCTAATCAAAAGAGGCTGGGGTGACGGATCTTCAGGTGATCCGAAAAAAGATACGTTGGGCTGATTGGGTTAGGTTGAGCTAGGTCAGATCCAGATCAGTTATAGGTTGGTTAAGTTCGGTTAGGCTATTTAATGACTTAACAGGAACCACCTTTCCAAAAGACGTTCGAACCTTCAGTCGCGTCCGAAATACTTATCACGATCTTCTCGGTTCGATGACGCATAAAATTAAGTTAAATTTGGTTAATTAGTTTTTTTTAGATATATGGCTTTGGATTTAAAAATGTCGGCGCCTAATTTATGCGAAGAGGCGTACACTGGAGACACGGCTAATTTGTTTCAATTCACATTGGAATAAAAGAACTTAAGAGGTTCTTTATCGTTACAAATCAAATTGAATCGAAGCAACTCATGTCTTGCATTGAAGATTATGTCCGTTCAATTTCAATTTTGTGAATTTGCCATTCTTCGAACATCAGGACTGTTGTATCTTTTACTATAATGATGTCGGTTTTCCAAACTGATTTATGTAGTTTAGAAAGTTGTGAAATTTAATGTGAACATTTTATATTTCGCCTATTGCGTGCATAGAAAACAACCATTGTCACTATTTAGTGACGATTGGTGGGTAACATCCGTTGAATTTTTTCTTGTCACATATATATATATATATATATATATATAAAAAATAGGCTAATGCGGTCTGTCTGTCTGTCCCACTCTAAAACAGAAAAAGCTCCGCGAGAGAAAAAATTATTAGGTAAAAGTTGCTTAAAATTAATCGAAACCTACAGGAAAATTACATACATACATACATACATATATATATATATATATATATGGGCTACGTCGTGGCCAATGTCGTAACACCGCTTCCTGGAGATCAGCGAAGTTAAGCGACATTGGGTTTGGGTAGTAGTTGAATGGGAGACCGTCCTCCGCGCCCAGATTATGTAGCGACCCGTGGTTCGGATACCACGTAAAGCTGTAGGTCCCCTCCGTTATATAACCTTAGATGTTGCGAAGGAGGTTAAACAACCCCAATTAAAGAAAAAAATATATATATATATATAAAGCTGAAATTGGATGATGTTTGTTTGTTTGTGTATGTGCTCATTCTGGAAAATATTATTAAAAAAAAAATTGCTCCTGTTCATTGTTTAAGAGCGGTATTTTTATCACGGGCTTCTGCTAGTTAATTTTAATTTACTTCAGTTAGAGGTTCGGTAAGTAATTTAGTTTGAGTTACGCCTACACAACCTCCATTTTGGCTCTTTATTTTTTTTTATAAAACTACCCATTAAGTGTGTAGAGGAGCTATTCAATTTAGATATAGTTTTACCGCGTTTATACTCAACAACTAAATCAACTTTGTTTTAAAGATTGTAAGAAAATGTGTAAAATACGAGTGAGTGAGGTAGCAACAATCTAAAATATTTACCCACGTAACATACAACCCTCCGTATTTTAGATATGACACCATTTCACACATTTATATTTTCATAAGAGTTCATTCATCATTTAAAATTATCTAAATTAGACTTTTTTCTAAAATTTATTTGCCATACAAACACATTCCAAAAATTTGCATCACCCTTTCCTTGATAGTTACATTAGATAAGACATTTTTGTACATAATGCATTGATACAATAACTCTCCTCTGAAATAATGATAATAATAATTATTATTATTATTATTATTGATATTAAAAATTTGTGGTTTTTAATTTAATTTTTATTTTATAAATTATTTATTTATTTATTTATTTTTAAAATTTTTAAATTTGAATTTTTGCAAAACTGGATTGAGTGATTTTGATTTTTGGGAGAGCCACATTCATACATTGTCCCTTTGATGTTTTTGCATGATGCAATTAGCAATCTTCTTTTACTTGTAATACCATTAATGGTCTTATTTGCAAATAAGAGAAAAAAGTAATTGAACCATTCCCCACCATCTTCCAAATTTTTCGTCTTACCTATCCTATTATAGACAGAAGGGATTAAATTAGAGAAAAATTCTTAGGGATTTTTCTCAAATTTGACTGCAAGTGAATTTGTATTATGAAGATGCCTTACATACAGTGAAATTCTAATAGACAGAACGATGGTTGCTAACCGTTTTATCGTTCCCATCGAGACGTTATTTTATATATATATATATATATATATATATATATATATATATATATATATATATATATATATATATGTCTCAGACGGGGGAAAAGATGGATTGAGGAAGATTGTTCCAGAGTTGACCAGTTGAGTGGATGAAAAATTGAAAATACCGATTAACCCTTGCATTAGATAGTTGGACAGAAAAGGAATGAGAATGTGTAGAAAGTCTGTTATTGCGTGCTCTCTTTAAAGGAGGAAGAATGGAGTTTGAGAGTTCAGAAGAACACTGTCCATTATAATAACGACAGTAAAGAGAGAGTGAGGCAACCAGGTCAAATAGAGATGTGTGGGTTGAGCCACCCCACACATGAGAAGCGTACTCCATACATGGGCGGACAAGACCCCTGTACAGAAAGAGCAACTGAGTGGGGGGTAAAGAAACTGCGGAGCCGGTACAGCACACCTAACTTCTTAGAAGGAGTATATGTGATCTTTCCGGAAAAGATCACGAGAAAAGGAAACGCCATGAATGTTAAAAGAAGAGGAAGAATTGAGTTGTGTATTGTTGAAGGAAAGGGGATTGTCGTATGGAAGATTGTGACGAGTAGACAGATGGAGAAACTGAGTTTTTAAGGCATTGAAAGCCACGAGGTTTTTGCCTGTCCCAATCAGAGATTTGAATTGAATTGAATAACCTTTATTAATAATAAAATAAATACGTTGGTTTTACAATTTACAATGACATAAATAATTGTGAAACTGGACTATTTATTTTATTTTATTTGGTCCTTAAGCTTTAGGCTCTACTGGGCTCTTATTAAAAATAAAACAGATAGTTATTATTAATAATAAATAAATCATGAGTAAGTATTACTAATAGTTAAGGTATGTATTAATCTTAAATTATCATTATCGGTATGAGAAATGCAAGGTCATTATTGAAGGTATTATACTAATACGATACAAAGAAATCAATATTATATATGAGATATAAGAACTGAACAGTCACAAGAAATGTGTTTAATCCTAGATTACACATGAGAAATGAATAAACAATAGTAATGTAGAGTTGCGCTCATTATTCGTAGGACACTCTTGAAAACAGATAACGACACCTGGCATATATTTGTTGTGTGTAATACAAACGGTTGTAACATTTAATGAATGAATCTGGGAGTGAGTGAGCGCTGACTGGTTGCTTGACTCATTGCTAAATGTCTTTAGGACATAATTATTTCCATTCATCACTCTGATTTACATATTACTAAAGAAACATAAATGAATAATTAAATATAAATTCAAGAAGGGGATATATATTAACAAGGGGGATGTTAACGAAGTGAATAAAAAATGGTCTTGTAAAAACTAAAAAGAACCTTCGGATGTGATGACAGTGTTCATGGTATTGGCAAGCCTGTCATCCTGAACGATGTATAAAAACAGAGCCGTTGGTAGGCATTATTGCGCCCAGACCAAATTCCAAATTGATTCATTTATTTATTTATTTACATTTAATATTGAACACAGATTTAGATATATTTTATGTTATAACAAGGACAGAGCAAAAATCTGATATATATATATATATATATATATATATATATATATATATATATATGTATGTATGTATGTATATATAAAAATACATATATAGGCGGTTTATGAACAAAAAAAAAACAATGTTTTGATGCATATTAAATTTTAATAACATTATAACATTACCAGATTGATCGATATCTGTAGGTTTCATACGTCACTGCTTAGAATATCTTCCAATTGGCAAATGGACGATAGCTGAATGGATACGACTGGTATGGCATTGTTATATCCGGAGCAAATACTATTTCTAGATCAGCAACACTGACATAGTAATAAACAGTCACGGAGAGAAATATTATTTAGAAACGAAGAATGTTTTGTATTGAGGCAGCATCATAAATGAATATAATTGTTTTGTATTAATAAGTTCTATGTTACAACTTAAGTGTTGAACCATTGCAGCTGTGACTCTTGGCAGTCTCTCACCTCAAAGGAGAGGATTACAGAAAATAAAACTATTACAGTGATTCATATCAATAAGCATAGAGCCATTTAAGCGATGATATTTGACATGTTCAACACTTTATAGTTTGAGCGTTATGCTACCACTCCCCTTCTCTTGTTTTTAAAAATTATTATTATTAATATTATTATTATCATTAATGACACATTTCCAATTACAGCTTCTTCGTATTTAGTTTCCTGTGCTTCATGCTTTCCCACTAAGATTGAATCCTTTCAGTGTGGGTACCACCCACGCATTTGCTGTCAGTTTGCTTTTTAGTTTATACAGTATATAAATAGGGCTTATTAATCTGATTCCCATCTCTGTATTCCACTGTTACCGCACATACAAACGCAACATTGTAACATCGCAACACCGCAATACCAAACCGTCAAGAACTCTTTAGTAACTCTGTAATTAAAGAATTAAGTATGTTATATTCCGTAAAGGGACAATCGTCACAATCGTCTCGTGGGGAAAATGCGGAAGATGCTTTTTGCACATTCTCTCCAGATAATAAAAGGCACTCATGAAATGTGTCTTTATGAAAGCTAAAACATGAAGACATTCTTCATTAATGCTGTATTAAAGAAATCACAAACTTCAGGGCTTTTACTTAATTCGAGAGTTAACCGCTGCTGTAATTTATCTGCATTAATTGAAACGAGACACCTTTAATGAAAAGTTTAAAAATTGACGAAGTTAAAATTAAGAGCGTGGTCTTTCATCTAACTCCGGGAAGAAGTCGGGAAGGATTTGTCTTCCGGGAGAGCTTCCGACCGAAACTCTGAGAAATGTGTATTCTCTGATAGCTTCCTTCTTAGACTAACTGATTGATTGCTTGATTGAATGGCTGATTGAAAGACTGATTGAATTAACAATTGACTAACCGACGTTATCCATTTGTTGGTCTTTATGAAACCAGTTAAAAATTCAAGAAGAATTCTATCTTTAAAACAAAGTAAATTTTTGTAACGTCTTTTTTTTCAGTACTTTGTATAAAACACGTTGAAATACTGTATTTCATGTCTTTGCATAACATTCGCTATTAGATTCTTTACAATTCTTTAATTTAGGAATGAAAGACAACTTGTATTAATACATAAAAAGGTACAAATGCTGGAAAAATGTTCGCTGAAAAGAGCAAAATTGAAAATAAAGTACTTTTAACCAGTGGTGTACTAAGGGGGGTGCGAGGGGGGCGGTCCGCCCCTGGTGACAGCCAGGAGGGGGGTGCCATCGGGAGAGTTGAAATACCAGTACAAGTTTTCAAACCAAATGAAAAATTTGCCAAAGTAAGAAAAAAAATTTAAAATGTTCAAACTATTACAACAGTTTAATGTTAATTTCCACTATAAAATAAATTTTTATTTTTATTGGCAATACAAAATTTACAAACGAAAAATTAAATATTTGATAAAAATTACATCGAAAGGCGAACGTTTGTTGACGTTTTAGTCATTAGTTTGTTGATCATAGCCAGCTGGCTGCAACTGACATCCCAAGTCTTGTTCACTTGACACTGTGACTCCACATACATGAGGTATGTTTCATTAAATAATTATGATAAAGCATAAAGTGCTGGTGTTTATAACAATATCATGGTACTTATACCAGTGTCCAGTAATTTTTGACAATGCGGTACCATAGTGATGTTTAAGTGTTTATAAATGCGTCGTCGTGATGTTATAATACCCGGTAAATGCATTGTGGAGAGGGCCATTCATTATGCAACTACAAAGTGTGAGGAAATGGACATTTCTACGGAGAGAAGAGGGAGAGTAAAGCTCCGAAAAAGGATGCCAGGAGAGATGGCAAAGGATGCTGGTCTCACATTGCCAGAGGAAGTAAAAAGGGCTATGTTTGAATGTCTTGATCGCTTTCATCAAGAATTGGAGATTCGTTCTAAGGCAATGGATCAAATTCTGTCAATCTTCGCTGTTATTCAGCCAAACACTTTGGTTGTTGCAACAGAAGAAGAACTTCGGAAGTATATTCCAAATTTGACTCAGATTTTCGATGAATTCTCTGATGAAGATAGTGTGGAAATTGGACGACTTCGGAGGCATTTGGAAGCCGCCAAAATCAGCGTTGAAGAGGCAAAGAAATGGACAGCATTGCAGTTTCTGGAGTTTATTGTGAAATGGGATTTTTGTGAATCTTTGCCAAGCTTGTCACTGTGTTTGAGATTCTTTTTGACTGTCTGTGTGTCTATTGCTTCATGTGAAAGAAGTTTTTCCAAATTGAAATTGATATAAAATTTTTTTCGCTCAACCATGAGTCAGACAAGATTGATAAATCTGGCTTTACTTTCGATTGAACATGAATATGCAAAGGTGAATTTTGATGAGGTCATTGATCAATTTTCAGAAATTAAGGCTCGAAAGCAGAGACTGTAAATCCTCTCTTATTTACCTTTGAAGAATAGGCTGAGCGTTGAAACTGGATTTCCTGTTTTTTTTGTATAAAATAAAATGCAGTATTACGTTCACTGAATTTTTAATGTCGTGCATTTTTCTTATTTCCAATTTGCTTATGACAGTACTGTACTGTTTAAAAATCTACTCGCAAACATAATATATTTTTCTGTGTGTTTAAATTTTAAAATTATTTATGGGGGGGTGCCATAGGGAGGATCCGCCCCGGGTGCCAAATACTTTAGGTACGCCCCTGCTTTTAAGGGTCTTTTCTTGAAAAATAAATGGCTAATTTTATTTCCACAGTTGTACGAACAACTTTAAAAATATCTCTCTCTCAATTCTATGGATAAAATATATATCTACAAGCAAATAATTTAAAAAAACTAAATAAAACTCTCTCTCTCTCTCTCTCTCTCTCTTCTCTCTCTCTCTCTCTCTCCGCAGGGGGTATAAAGGTTATACACGTTCCTTCTGGGTGTTTTAAACTTTATACTTGGGGGTGTGACAGCCCTCCGGTCCCGAGTCGTGGGATTCTAGAGAAATTGGCTGCCAATTCCTTTAGGTTCTCTCTCTTTCGGGAGGGCGAGTGAAGTCTGTTGTACAAACCTGTCCCGTGGGTTACTAGGACCCCTTCCCATCCCTACTCTGTCCTTTTAGCTTAGGTTAAGGATGCTCTCCTCTGACTGCAAAAAAAAAAAAAAAACTTTTAGTATTAAGTCTTTTTCTCTACTCTTACGATTAGGACCCTACTGCTACCTCATGCGTGGGAAGAGAGGCTTTGGAACCTCTATAAATAACACCATTTCACTTCAGTTCTACGTAAATATTTAGAGGGGATAATAGCGGGTAGGATTGTTGACCATTTGGATTCCTACAAGCTACTTGGGGACTCCAACATGGGTTTAGACGGCATAGGTCGTGTCTCACCAACTTGCTCGAGTTTTTCCACGTCATGTTCAGTGAGTATGATAAGAGTAGGGCGATTGATGAGAAAGCCTTTGATAAGGTACCTCACTGCCGGCTAATGGCCGAATTGCGCGCGCTGGGTATTGGTGGGGAAGTAGGTAGGTGGATTGAAAACCGGCTGAAGAATGCCATAAAGTTAATCCCTTCCGTTAGGCATATGGGCTACAATCGACACTTACGTGACGCGGGTTCAAAGATGTCGATTTTAGAAGCATGTTTAGTTTAAATGATAAACCAACTCGTAACAAAGGTTGGAAGTTGGATTTGAAACGGTTTACGACTAGTGTGTGTGGGAATTACTTTACGTATAAGATCTGTGACACGTGAAACAGGTTACCTTCAGAAGTTGTGAACAGTTCCTCTGTGGATCATTTCGAGAAAAGGTTAGACCAAATCCTGCACACTATTTAAGTGTGTAGAAAATTTTCCCTGGCACCCGTTGCCATTGGTACCTCCTCGGTATGGGCCGCAAGGCCTTTTGAGGTACTTCTTTTCCTTGTAACTCCTTGTAACTCTCTCTCTCTCTCTCTCTCTCTCTCTCTCTCTCTCTCTCTCTCTAACAATCTAATTTTTTATTCTCAACATGGATTTAGGCGACATAGATCCTGTCTGACAAACCTGTTAGAGTTTTTCCATAATATGCATACACTGTACGATGCAAGTAGGGCAATAGATATAGTGTATCTCGACTTTCAAAAAGCCTTTGACAAAGTCAAAGGACTAGGAATCACCGGGCTCGTTTCCAACTGGATTGAGGATTGGTTAAAAGATAGAAAGCAGAGAGTGGTAATAAATGGAGTGGCTTCGGAGTGGGCGCCCATCACCAGTGGTGTCCCACAGGGTTCCGTTCTGGGTCCTTTACTTTTTATCATCTATATTAACGATATAGACGTCGGGCTTCTAAGTGCAATCTCCAAATTTGCAGACGATACGAAATTAGGAAGTAGTGTAGGTACTGAGGAGGGCGTAAGAACGCTTCAGAATGATCTTGACAGGTTGGGCGAATGGTCTGCTACTTGGCAGATGCCATTCAACTTGGACAAATGTAAGGTAATGCACATAGGTTATAAAAACCCAAAGACCGATTACTCTCTCTTGGGAAGGAACTTGACTGAGACCGATCTAGAGAAAGACTTGGGAGTCTGTATCAGCAACGATCTGAAACCGTCGAAGCACTGTGCAGAAGTCGAAAAGAGGGCCTTAAAATTATTAGGTTATATTAAAAGACAGTTCCAGTTTCGGAACAAGGAGACTGTAATGTCTCTTTATAATTCTCTAGTCAGACCTCAACTGGAATACTGTGCGCAGTTTTGGTCTCCATCCCTCAGGAAGGATATAGAAAGGTTAGAAAGAGTACAAGCAAGGGCTACAAAATTGATCCCTTCAATGAGAATGCAAAGCTACCAACGGAGATTGGAGCGCCTAAATCTGTTTAGCTTAGAGACGAGGAGGTTGCGGGGTCAGCTTATTCAAGTCTTCAAGATGCTCAAAGGAATAGACAGGGTAGATTACAGAAACTTATTCTCACTTAATGCCAATCCGACAAGAAATAATGGGTTTAAACTGGAACTAAAGACATTTAGGACCTCTGTCTGCGGAAATTTCTTTTCCTATAAAATAGTTAATATCTGGAACCAACTTCCCTCAGAGGTTGTTTCCAGTCAAAGTGTAAATGTGTTTAAAAATAGGCTAGACAAAGTACTGAATACTCTCATAGTTTAAGATTAAAACAAGAAAACTCTGCAGGAGTTCGCTTACACGGTGTCTCTGTGAGCAAGCTAAATATAGAGCTATTTACAGTATATATTCTCCACTTTCCTGTAAAATTTCCATGGCTACTTTTCCAGAGTCAAGGTATTTTCTTCAACCTTTTTCCGTACCTGCCTCTGGCAGGGAGGGAGCGGAGGGTGGGGAGAGAGCCTTCTACTTTTCTATCCAGTTTTCTACTACTGCTAGGATAGTTGAAAGAAAAATAAACTTTTAATAACAGGAACCTCCCAGAGTGGGCCGAAAGGTCTTTGAGGCTTCCTCTTGTCCTTGTAACTCTCTCTCTCTCTCTCTCTCTCTCTCTCTCTCTCTCTCTCTCTCTCTCTCTCGTCCCATTAGTCTCACTTCGGTTGTAGGTAAATTATTAGAGGGGATAATAGCGGATAGGATCGTTGACCATTTGGATTCCTACAAACTACTTGGGGACTCCCAACATGGGTTTAAACAGCATAGGTCGTGTCTCACCAACTTCCTCGAGTTTTTCCACGTCATGTTGAGTGAGTATGATAAGAGTAGGGCGATTGATATACTTTATCTCGACTTTCAGAAAGCCTTTGATAAGGTACCTCACCGCCGGCTAATGGCCAAAGTGCGCGCGCTGGGTATCGGTGGGGAAGTAGGTAGGTGGATTGAAAACTGGCTGAAGAATAGGTGGCAGAGGGTTGTAATTAAAGGGTCTAGTTCGGGTTGGGCCTCGGTCACTAGCGGGGTTCCTCAGGGTTCCGTTTTGGGGCCACTGTTGTTATCATTTACATAAATGATATCAACGGTGGCATCGTCAGTCGGATCACCAAATTCGCTGATGACACCAAGCTTGAGGCCAATGTTGGGACGCCCGAGGCGATCGAGCAACTGCGTGCGAACCTATGTAAGATAGGAGAGTGTTCTGAAAAATGGCAAACGCCGTTTAACTTGGGCAAATACAAGGTGATGCACATTGGCTACGCCAATCCCAAGTCGGACTACTCCATGTTGGGGAGTAATATCGAGGCCACTGATTTGGAAAAGGACTTGGGTGTGCTAATTAGCAGCGACCTTAAGTTTATGAAACAGTGCGTAGAGGTGGAGAGAGCCCAGAAGCTGTTGGGTTATATAAGGAGGCAATTTCGATTTCGGAACAAGGAGATTGTGCTCTCTCTGTACAATTCCCTGGTTCAGCCGCACCTGGAGTATGCTGTGCAGTTCTGGTCGCCCACCTTCAGGAAAGATATTGAGAGGCTGGAGCGAGTCCAAGCGAGGGCCACAAGGTTAACCCCTTCCGTTATGCATATGGGCTACAATCGATGCTTACGCGCACTAAATTTGTTTTTGCTGGAAACTCGGAGGCTGCGCGGTCAACTCATCGAGGTTTTCAAACTCTTACGCGGGTTCAACGATGTCGATTTTAGAAGCATGTTTAGTTTAAATGATAACCCAACTCGCAACAATGGTTGGAAGTTGGATTTGAAACGATTTAGGACTAGTGTGTGTGTGGGAATTACTTTACCTATAAGATTTGAGTAGTATGGGCGCAAAATGGGCGAGTGCAAGAATGCTGCAATATTGCAATACAATGTTGATCAATGTTGCAAGGGGTTATGCGAAAGGGGGGAGGGGGAATGTTGCAAGGGGGTATGCACTGCAGGGGGAGGGAGTCATGCAACACATCAATGCTGCAGAGGGGGGAAGGGGTTATGCAACAAATCAATGCTGCAAAGGGGGAGGGAGGGATCTTCGGGGGAAGAAGGGAGAGAGGGAGAGAGAGGAGGAGGAGGTCTTTCGGGGAGAAGGTGGGATGTCTTCACCCCCAAAGGGAAACCTAACCTAAGCCTTAACCTAAGAAAGAGAGGGTGTTCGCCTGGTTCCAGCCAGACGCATTATGAGCGTCCAGGGGCCAAGCAGCGGTTATATAGAGGGTCGTGAGTTGCCAGATACCACTTATTTATATGGAGGGGTTACCAGAGAGCACTATATATTTATTTATTTAGATGAGTTGCCAAATAGTGTTTTTTTAATTTAATTATGTTCACGTATACCTTATCAGGGTGAGTTGCTAGATACCACCATTTATTTTAATTTTATTTACATGAGTTGCAAAATAATGTTTTTTATTTATATAGGGTGGGGCACGGGAACCAAGTGTTTTTGGAATAATCAGGAAAATGATATTTATTTTTGTAAATAAAATATATTGGTAGAACAACATTCGTAAGAACATAGCATTTCATGTCATAATAATCATGTACCGAAAATTATATCTGGCATATGATGTCCTTGGCCGTCGACGCATTGTTGAAGGCGTTTACGAAAATTGGCCTCCACTCTTCCCAGCAGGTCTCTGTTGATTTGGATGATTTGTTGACGGATCGCTTCCTTCAATGCATCTAATGTACGCGGCTTGTCCTCGTAGACACGTGACTTGAGGTACCCCATAGAAAGAAGTCATATGTGGACAAGTCAGGGGACCGAGGGGGCCATGCAATGTCACCAAATCTAGAAATGAAATGGTTGGGAAACAGGGGGCGAAGAACAGCCATTGACGCTCTGGCGGTGTGTGGCGTGGCCCCATCTTGCTGAAACCACAAATGTCGACGAGCAATACGCCTTCTTCGTAACTCAGGGATGAAAAAGGTGTTCACCATCTCAATGTAACGCCCAGATGTTATGGTAACGGTAACCCCATTTTGTTCGAAGAAATAGGGACCGATGACGCCAAACTTTCCCACCGCGCACCAAACTGTAACCTTAGGCTATGCAGCGGTTTTTCATGGAGTTGTCGCGGATTTTCAGCAGCCCAATACCGACAGTTTTGATTGTTGACGGCCCCATTAAGGTGGAAATGGGCTTCATCACTCATTACCACCATCATGTTTTCATTCTGCTCATAAAGTGCAAGCATTTCCTGTGCAAAATTCAGTCGTTGGGGGCAATCGTTTACATTCAATTCCTGCACCATCGCTACTTGTATGGGTGAAAATGTAATTCTTCATGCAAAATCCGTCTAACAGTACGATTGCTGATTCCGAGTGCAGCTGAATGTCTCCGAGCAGAGCGGCCTGGGCTTTGCAACATCGCTTGTCTGACCCTTTCAACGTTCTCTGGAGTACGCACAGTGCGTTGCGGCCCCTTCGGTTTTGTTTTCATTATTGAGCCTCCTGTTCGAAGATTGTTAACCCAACGTAAGATTGTGTCACGAGCGGGAACAGAGTCATTTCGATGAATGTTGAATCTGCGGCGAAACGCACGCTGAACTGCTGTCACTGACTCGCCACTCCTAACAAAATGATCATACGCGAACATGCGGTGTTCTAACGTCCACTGCTCCATGATGGCACCTGAAAGATAAAGGTGAGTGTTAGTTAAAGTTAAATGCTATGAACCCAGGAATGGAATGCTACCTACCGCACGCCCCTCCCATTCCTAATGGCCGATTACTAGCTATTCAAAAAACACTTCATTCCCGTGCCCCACCCTGTATGAGGAGAGTTGGCAGACATCACCATTTAATTTAATTACTTATTTATTAAAGACAAGAGCGACTTTCTCCTTAAAGTTGTTCAGCAAGAGAACTAATTATTTAAACGATTCCCAATATTAACAATAAAAGAAATACACTAGACAATTAATCCATGGCTTAGCAAAAGAAATCGTTCATCTTAATATTAATAATAAAAGAAATACACAGGACTCTTTATATTGTACATTGTTCCAATAACATATTCTCTAAGAATAATATTCAATTTACCTATAATTCATGAAACGCTTTCATTTATTCTAACACCTTAGAATGTATACTGTGTCTATTTACTTTTGACAGTCCTTTCTAAATATCTAACTGAATCTAATTTCTATTTATAAAGAGAGAGAGAGAGAGAGTGTTAATGCTCGAAAAACTGAAGACGACACACACACACACACACACACACACACACACACACACACACACATACACATACATTTGACGTTATTTCGAAATCAGTTAAAAATTAAATTACAATAAAAAATAAGCCCCCCGTGTGTCTGTTGTATATATTGTAGGTCTAAGGTGGAATGAAAAACGTAGATTACATTCAAACATAACCCCTCCCCCTCGCCCCCCGTGTGCCTATTGTGTATACTGAAGGTCTAAGGTGGAGTGAAAAACAGATTATTGTCCGAAATGAATGAAAAAACAAATGGCAGAAAACAAAAATAACAATACTCACTGTTATATATATATATATATATATATATATATATATGTATGTATATAAAAGACGCTTTAGGTGAAGGTAGTTAAATAATTATTGTTTTTCTATTTACTTTTGCCATTTCCTTTCTTTGAAAGCATCTCTGGAAAAAAATGTATAACGAGATAAACTCAAAACAGGTGAATCGCCGAACCGCCCGCAGAGGTTGACCGCAAAGGTCTATTTGGCCTAATTTCATCCCATAATACCTAGAAAAACCTCTCTCGACTCCTACTTATTGTACTGAATATTGTTATTATTATAATGAAGTTAAAACAACATAAATATGTACATAAGCATCACGTGATTGTTTTCCAAATTATTTTAGGCTAAATTATCCTCTGATTAAGTAATGAGTTTCCTTATTATATTCCCGATGCAATAATATATATATATATATATATATATATATATATGGGGTGGTGCATATTACAGTAGTAATAATAAGCTAAATCGGTTTTCCTTCTCTCCGAATTGTTAATTTTGACAAAGATCAAGCTTGTCACCCGCCTTAGACCTACAGTTTAACGTTGGTTCCGAACTATTTTTCTTTGCTTGTAGTTCGTGAGGTATCTTCTCCATAGTCATTTTCTCTGTTATTGAAATGAAATGAATGAATGAAAGAAAATGGAAAGGTTTATTATTATTTTAATTCTCATTGCCTTGATTCCACGAAGATTAAGCTTATCGCCCCTCCTCTCGAGTTGATCTGATGAAGGGGTGAGTTGGCTTCTTTTACTCTGGAACCATAACTACTGATACATCCTCGGTATGGGATGCATTACTTATTGAGGTACTTCTTGTCCTTGTAACTTCCTATCTTTCATGTACACTTTCCACATTGTGTCCGGCAACTAATACAGAAACTCTCTCCAAAATTGTTGTGAAAGAAGCTTTATGCAAAAGTGGAATGAAAAAAAGAAAAGCTTCAGAGTTCATTCACACCATGCGCACACTTATCTCGTGTACACAGTTAGTGAAAAATAAAACGCACCAATGAAACTCTAGACTCATTTAAAATAACCTAATGTAAGCATATATCATCTCTCAATTTCGTAGTAGATCCCGAAGGGGTTAAACAGCCCACATCACTCAATCGACAGAATGCACTGACGACGCAACGTCGTATACATCCGGTTACAACAACCAAATATGAATTATATGACAACCAAACCTAATGGTTACTTTGATTACGACACAACTGGATTGAAGTTTGTAACCCAACCACGGTTAGTGAATTAACTTTAGGATTAACCTTTTGGACTAGTTGTGCAAATTTTTTTTGTGTACGTACGTATGTATGTATGTATGTATGTATGTATGTACGTATATATGTATGTGCAGCAGTTATATGAGTACGTTTATGCATAAGAGACAGATTTGTGGCTGAAGATATGCTAGTAATTTTTAACTAAACGTAACTATCGTACGCAATACGATATTTCTGTGACCCTTCTAAACTATTTTCTGTTCTTATATATAAATGATTTCGTCATAAATAAATTTATACAAATAAATTATATTAACATAGTGATGCTATGCATTGTACAAATTATACCATTGTTGCGAGTTATCATTTAAACTAAACATGCTTCTAAAATCGACATCGTTGAGCCCGTGTAAGAACTTGAAAACCTCGATGAGTTGACCGCGCAGCCTCAGAGTTTCCAGCGAAAACAATAGGATGGTCTGAAAATAAAAACCCACTCTAATAGACAGAGTTTATTTCCACGACAGTTTCGACGCCCACTGGCGTAGAAAAATGTGAAGTTTTTTTTTTTGCATTTAATAGGATGGTCATTTATCTACCAACCAACCAGACATTTTCGTGCATTTTCACGAACTAAACACATTTTATTCACACTCCGGCACACTATTTGAGAGAAACATGTGCTCATAGTTTTCCTTTTTGCCTAGTAAACGATACTCGTCTCTAGATTCTATTAAATACTCAAGCAGACCTTTAGCCACAACCTCACTACAAACCTCGTCATAATATATATTAATGTAGTGGCAAAAATACTTAAGATTCTCCATGATGACAAGATTTACATTCTCAGTCGCAGGGTACGAGTACTTGTATGATGCAACATGACATAATATCACTTGTCGTATCACTCATCAACAAGACTCACTAACCATATCCGTTGCTTCTATTCCGCACGTGTTGTTTCTTCTACTTCACGGTATATGTAAGCCTTTATAAAGCTTAGTCCTACAACATAGTTCAATACATCACTTGTACCACGAGATCCTGCAATGTTCTCGCCAAAATAGCAGTAGAGTATTTGTACCTCTTGTTCCTTCGCACGGTTCAATGTAGCCTTAAAAGCATCAAAGGATGGTAGAATAGGGGTCTTTCAGTGTTCACCACATCTTCACACTTTACCGAATATCACTTCATAAAACTCGAGTACGCAATATTAAAGGTAGCCATCACTATTTTTCGTCTACGTGAGATTTTTTCAAATACACGTCTGAGATCCACGGCTTGCAGCGCTCAACTGAGCACGCAGGGGTAGAGATATGCCCAGGTAGTAGCAGGAGTCACGTGACCGATCATACAGGGGGCGGAGCTTAGGACAGATAATTCAAATGGATGAATTTATTAATATCTTACCACCTGTTAATTTCTAGGGGAAAGAATAAGCGCGAGATATCCCATCATAAAAGTTACGCTAGGAATTCCTGGGGTACTGGGGCACAATAGTACCCCGGGTAGAGTTTAAGGGTTAAACTTACAAAAAACTCATAATAATTTTGATACTACGATTTCAAGGTTTTACGCACTTCTCCGTTCATTGTTAAACATAGGCGTAAGTTTTCTTCAAAACTGATATTAAGTCAGTTTAAAACTTAAGCTTACATAATGTTTAGTTAACTTTAAACTTGCTTTTAGTTATGTATTAAAACAAACTACTTATTTGAGGTTTGATAGTTCTTCCTCTTTCGAGCTCTGTTATCTGAAAGCTCTTGACTCTGTGGTCCTTAAGGTTTTCAGTCCTATTTATTAATGTTGTCTTTAAAGGATAGGACGAAGAAATGAATTCTTACTGTGGTAACTTTATTCTCAAATGAAAGGAGTTAAGTTTCTTTAGAGGAGTATTGAGCTGGTGAAGGAGAGAGTAGGTCTTCTCTTACAAATCCCACTTTTATAGTATTCAATTCTTGAGTGAAATCCTATCACTGCTAAATTTTACATACAAGTTGTATGTCAGGCATTTGAACGAAATGTTTTTGTAACACTGAATTCGATGTGTAACATTAGCGTAACTTCTCCAGATGGATATATAAGGGGTTCCAAAAAACCTTAGCCCCCCCATTTGCAGCTTACATGTTTACTTATATCGAAATAGTTTTTAGTGATTATAAAAATATATAAAATTCTTTATTTATTGCAGGTATTAAAATTACTCTAGCTGATAAAGTGATAATAATGGCTTCTCAATTAATTGGTGATTCGGAGAGGCAACGTGTGATAGATCGCATACGAGCAATAACATTTCGGGAAGCTCGTGATGCTGGAGCCACCTTTATAACACGTTAATGGGTTGCCAAAAAGTTGCAAAGAAGTGAGGACTTCGTCAAAAGAAATTGGAATGAAACTTTGGATGAATGTGAAATGGATACAACCAAATCTGGGCGCTCAAATTTGCCACTCTCTCAGGAAACAAAGAACATCACTGAAAGCGGTACGCGTAAGCGGAAAAACAGCTGTGCTAAACTTTCTAGAGAGATCGAAGTGTTGAGAGAAAAGATCGTTAGTGGTGAGATCATTCGACTGTACCGTCATAGGCAAGGTTTAAAGCCTTGGCATGAACTTCCAAAGCCAAGAAAAACTCAACTTAACATCGATGACAGAATGTGATTTGCCCATTATCTTGAAGATTGGGATGTGGATGATTTCATGCATTTAGCTATCTCCGATGAATTTTTTGTTTACGTAACACGTCGGCCTAACTACCAAAATGATCGAGTGTGGGCCACAACACCAGATGAAATCGATGACAATGAACATTATCGCGAATTATTAAAAAGTCCAGACTGTGTTGGTGTGTTTGTTTTGTTCACTGCAAAGAAGCTCATGTGGGTGCTGAAGCAAAATGGTCAGAGTTGGGATGGACAGTATTTTCGTGATATTATTCTATCCCAGCATTTCATTCCTTTTCTAAGAAACCCAAACAATGTTATGGATGTCGATCAGGTCACACTTCTGCACGATAAGGTCCCCTGTTTTAAGGCATTAGCCACTCAACAGTTGTTGCGGAACCATGAGATCGATTTCTTTGGAAATGAAGAATGGCCAGGAAATTCTCCTGACCTGAACGTCTGTGAACACATTGGATCAGTTATAAAAGACAATGTTGAATGTCTCTTGTGTCAAGAACCTGCAGCAAATCGATTTTCGAAGGATATAATGACGCAACACATTGAAACTGTTTTAGCAAATTTGCGTAACGATCAAGATCTATTCACGTCACTTTTGGCAGGCTACCCAAAGCGAATTCAGGCTGTCTTGGAAGCCAATGGCGGGAACACCAAGTTTTAATTGTTTCTCATTAAATGCAGGATTAAATTCTCTTTTGTAAGGTATGCTTAGTTTTACTGTACCTCTAATGGTTTAGCACATGGGCGGGGGGCTAAGGTTTATTGGAGCCCCGTGTATATATACAATGCTAATAGCTCTCGCTGATGAATTTATGTTAACACAAGAAATAACAGAAAACACAAGAAAAAACAATTGCATAGATTTGGTGATCACAAACAACAGCAACCTAATAGATAATGTAGATGTATCCCCTACTATAATATCGGATCAAAACATTATTGAAATAACATCCAATATAAAAGCAAGAATAAAGGAAAGAACACGAACAACAGAAAGAAGCAAATTCGAAATTTTTAATTTTCACACCAAAGGTATAAACTGAGAAGATGTTGCATCCAGCATGGAAGTAATAGATTGGAATTCCATTTCGTGAGATCATTGTGGAAGGAACAAAGGTACAGGGATCGAATACGTAGACATACCAATATTATCTTAAGGAAATGCCTAATTCTTAACGTAACTTAACTGAACCTAACCTAACTTACATTTCTTTAGGGTGAATTTCACACTTAAACACATGAAATGAATGAATGATGCAAACCACAAAAAGAAATGTTTCCAAGTCCTTTCGTATTCTCAGCAGTCCACCTCGTTGGGGAATGGAGAAGGCGAGTGACGAAAATATATACATATGTACAACGGAACAGAGAAATAGAGAGATTAGAATATGGTTAACAAGCATTGATTAAAAGCGAAAGACATTTTTAAAAGATATTGTTAATTTTATACATTCCATATTCTATTCCTATTCCATATTCTATTCCATATTCTATTACTACTGTAATTTGCACCACCCTATATATATATATATATATATATATATATATATATATATATATTGTTGCATTGGGAATATGATAAGGAAACTCATTACTTAATCAAAGGCTAATTTAGTCTATAAATAATTTGGAAAACAATCACGTGATGCTTATGTACATATTTATGTTGTTTTAACTTCATTATGATAATAACAATATTCAATACAATAATAAGTAGGAGTCGAGAGAGGTTTTCTTAAGTATTATGGGATGAAATTAGGCCAAATGGACCTTTGCGGTCAACCTTTGCGGGCGGCTCGGCGATTCACCTGTTTCGAGTTTACCTCGTTATACATTTTTTTTCCAGAGATGCTTTCAAAGAAAGGAAATGGCAGAAGTAAATAGACACATTAGGTGAAGTTAGTTAAACTAATTAGTTTTTTTATTATATATATATATATATATATATATATATATATATATATATATATATATAAAGTGTGTATTTTTATTTTTGTTTTCTGCTGTCATTTGTTTTTTCATTCATTTCGGACAATAATCTGTTTTTCACTCCACCTTAGACCTACAGTATACACAATAGGCACACGGGGGGGCGAGGGGGATGGGTTATGTTTGAATGTAATCTACGTTTTTCACTCCACCTTAGACCTACAGTATACACAATAGACACACGGGGGCTTATGTTTGAATGTAATCTAATTTTTAACAGTGATTTCGAAATAACGTCAATAATGTGTGTGTGTGTGTGTGTGTGTGTGTGTGTGTGTGTGTGTGCTGTCTTCAGTTTTCGAGCATTAACTCTCTCTCTCTCTCTCTGTATAAATAGAAATTAGATTCAGTCAGATATTTAGAAAGGACTGTCAAAAGTAAATAGACACAGTATACATTCTAAGGTGTTAGAATAAATGAAAGCGTTTCATGAATTATAGGTAAATGAATATTATTCTTAGAGAATATGTTATTGGAATAATGTACAATATAAAGAGTCCTGTGTATTTCTTTTAGTATTAATATTAAGATGAACGATTTCTTTTGCTAATCCATGGATTAATTGTCTAGTGTATTTCTTTTTTGTTGTTAATACTGGGAATCGTTTAAATAATTAGTTCTCTTGCTGAACAACTTTAAGGAGAAATCTGCCAACTCTCCTCATATAAATAAAAACATTATTTGGCAACTCATGTAAATAAAATTAAAATAAATGGTGGTATCTAGCAACTCACCCTAATAAGGTATACCTGAACATAATTAAATTAAAAAACACTATTTGGCAACTCATCTAAATAAATATATAGTGCTCTCTGGTAACCCCTCCATATATAAATAAGTGGTATCTGGCAACTCACGACCCTCTATATAACCGCTGCTTGGCCCCTGGACGCACATAATGCGTCTGGCTGGAACCAGGCGAACACCCTCTTTCTTAGGTTAAGGCTTATGTTAGGTTTCCCTTTGGAGGGTGAGGACATCCCACCTTCTCCACCAAAGACCTCCTCCTTCTCCTTTCTCTCCCTCTCTTAGGTTAAGGCTACCCCTTTGGTGGGAGGTCATCCTACCTTCTCCCCACGATTTGTTGCATAACCCCCTTCCCCCCTCTGCAGCATTATTTGCTGCATGACCCCCTCCTCCTTCATTAAATACCCCCTTGCAACATTCCCCCTCCCCTTGTTGTATACCCCAATTTGCAACATATCGCCACATTGATCAACATTGCATTGCAATATTCTTAAACTCGTCCATTTTGCGCCCATGCTACTGATTTGTGACAGGTGGAAAAGGCTACCTTCAGAAGTTGTGAACAGTTTTTCCGTGGATATGTTCAAGAAAAGGTTAGACCGAATGTTGCACACTATTTGAGGGTGTACGAATTTTTTCCTGGCACCTGTTGCCATTGGTACCTCCTCGGTATGGGCCGCAAGGCCTTTTGAAGTACTACTTTTCCTTGTAACTCTCTCTCTCTCTCTCTCTCTCTCTCTCTCTCTCTCTCTCTCTCTCTCTCTGCTGCCATGCCCTCAAAACCGGTCACCCCTGCTTCAACGCAGCCTATGTGGTTCAGTCGTGACATCGCTTCGGCTATCCGAAATAGGAAAGTAGCGAATAGGAGGGCGAAGGCCAATCGTTCCCACGAGAACACTGAGGCGTATGTCCGCCTGTGTAGGGAAGTGAAGGCGAAGGTTAGACTAGCGAAACGTAACGAAGAACTACGGGTGGCAAGCCTCTGCAAGGGGAACCCTAAGGAGTTCTTCAGTTATGTTAATAGTAGAAAGCCCATTAGGAGCATGATAGGTCCATTAAAGGACCCCAGCGGAGTTCTGCGGACATCGCTAATGTGCTTAATGAGCACTTTGCGGGAGTGTTCACCAGGGAGGACACCCTCGTCATCACCGAGCCAGGCGTCAGGCACGAAGGTGCTGGCCTGGATAGTGTTCAGTGTACCGCGACAGTCGTTGCCGATAGAATAGACAAACTGAGCGCGTTTAAGGCTCCTGGGCCAGACCAGTTCCCCCCTAGAGTGTTGCGGGAGGTGCGCGACCAGGTGGCTCCCCACCTGGCTGCAGTCTTCAACAAATCGTTGGAGACGGGCCAGGTGCCTGGTGACTGGAGGGAAGCCAATGTGACCCCTATCTTTAAGAAAGGGGATCACGAAAGTCCAGGGAATTGTCGTCCCATTAGTCTCACTTCAGTTGTAGGTAAATTATTAGAGGGGATAATAGCGGATAGGATCGTTAACCATTTGGATTCCTACAAGCTGCTTCGGGACTCCCAACATGGGTTTAGACGGCATAGGTCGTGTCTCACCAACTTGCTCTAGTTTTTCCAGTCATGTTGAGTGAGTATGATAAGAGTAAGGCGATTGATGTACTTTATCTCGATTTTCAGAAAGCCTTTGATAAGGTACCTCACCGCCGGCTAATGGCGAAAGTCCGCGCGCTGGGTATCAATGGGGAAGTAGGTAGGTGGATTGAAAACTGGCTGAAGAATAGGCGGCAGAGGGTTGTAATTAAAGGGGTTAGTTCGGGTTGGGCCAAGGTCACTAGTGGGGTTCCTCACCGTTCCATTTTGGGGCCACTGTTGTTTATCATTTACATAAATGATATCGACGGTGGCATCGTCAGTAGGATCGCCAAATTCGCTGATGACACCAAGCTTAGGGCCAATGTTGGGACGCCTGAAGCGATCGAGCAACTGCGTGCGAGCCCATGTAGGATAGGAGAGTGGTCCGAAAAATGGCAAATGCCGTTTAACTTGGGTAAATGCAAAGTGATGCACATTGGCTACGCCAATCCCAAGTCGGACTACTCGATGTTGGGGAGTAATATCGAGGCCACTGATTTGGAAAAGGACTTGGGTGTGCTAATTAGCAGCGACCTTAAGTTTACGAAACAGTGCGTAGAGGTGAAAAAGAAAGCCCAGAAGCTGTTGGGTTATATCAGGAAGCAATTTCAGTTTCGGAACAAGGAGATTGTGCTCTTTCTGTACAATTCCCTGGTTCGGCCGCACCTGGAGTATGCTGTGCAGTTCTGGTCGCCCACCCTCAGGAAAGATATTGAGAGGCTGGAGCGAGTCCAGGCGAGGGCCACAAGGTTAACCCCTTCCGTTAGGCATATGGGCTACAATCGACTCTTACGCGCCCCTAAATTTGTTTTTGCTGGAAACTCGGAGGCTGCGCGGTCAACTCATCGAGGTTTTCAAGTTCTTACGCTGGTTCAACAATGTCGATTTTAGAAGCATGTTTAGTTTAAATGATAACCCAACTCGCAACAATGGTTGGAAGTTGAATTTGAAACGGTTTAGCACGAGTGTGTGTGGGAATTACCTTACTTATAAGATCAGTGAAACGTGGAACAGGCTACCTTCAGAAGTTGTGAACAGTTCTTCTGCGGATCTGTTCAAGAAAAGGTTAGACCGAATCTTGCACACTATTTGAGGTGACAGAATTTTTCCGTGGCACCCGTTGCCATTGGTACCTCCTCGGTATGGGCCGCAAGACCTTTTGATGTACTACTTTTCCTTGTAACTCCTTGTAACTCTCTCTCTCTCTCTCTCTCTCTCTCTCTCTCTCTCTCTCTCTCTCTCTCTCTCTAGGCGACATAGATCCTGTCTGACAAACCTGTTAGTTTTTCCATAATATGCATACACTATACGATGCAAGTAGGGCAATGGGTATAGTGTATCTCGATTTTCAAAAAGCCTTTGACAAAGTCCCCTCACGCGAGATTGATGGCTAAAATTAGAGGACTAGGAATCACCGGGCTCGTTTCCAACTGGATTGAGGATTGGTTACAAGATAGAAAGCAGAGAGTGGTAATAAATGGAATGGCTTCGGAGTGGGCGCCACCAGTGGTGTCCCACAGGGTCCTTTACTTTTTATAATCTATATTAATGATATAGACGTCAGGCTTCTAAGTACAATCTCAAAATTTGCAGACGATACGAAATCAGGAAGTAGTGTTGGTACTGAGGAGGGAGTAAGAACGCTTCAAAATGATCTTGACAGATTGGGCGAATGGTCCGCTACTTGGCAGATGCCATTCAACTTGAATAAATGTAAGGTTATGCACATAGGTTATAAAAACCCGAAGACCGATTACTCTCTATTGGGAAGGAACTTGACTGAGACCAATCTGGAGAAAGACTTAGGAGTCCATATCAGTAATGATCTGAAACCGTCCAAGCACTGTGCAGAAGTCGAAAAGAGGGCCTTAAAAATATTAGGTTATATGAAAAGACAGTTCCAGTTTTGGAACGAGGAGGCTCTAATGTGTCTCCATAATTCACTCGTCAGACCTCAACTGGAATACTGCGCGCAGTTTTTGTCTCCGTCCCTTAGGAAGGATATAGAATGAAGGGATAATTTTGTAGCCCTTGCTTGTCCCCTATGAGAATGCAGAACTACCAACGGAGATTGGAGCGCCTAAATCTGTTTACCTTAGAGACGAGGAGGTTGCGCGATCAGCTTATTCTAGTCTTCAAGATGCTCAATGGAATAGACATGGTAGATTACAGAAACTTATTCTCACTTAATGCCAATCCGACAAGAAATAATGGGTTTAAACTGGAACTAAAGACATTTAGGACCTCGGTTCCAGATATTAACTATTTTATAGGAAAAGAAATTGCTGCAGACAAACTTCCCTCACAGGTTGTTGCAAGCCAAAGTGTAAAAGTGTTTAAAAATAGGCTAGACAAAGTAGTGAATACTCTCATGGTTTATGACTAAAACATAACGTAACTCTACAGGAGTCCGCCTACGCGGTGTCTATGTGGGCATGCTAATTATAGAGCTTTCTTATATATTCTCCACTTTCCTGTAAAATTTCCTTGGCTACTTTTCCAGGGTCAAGGTATTTTCTTCAACCTTTTTCCGTACCTGCCTCTGGCAGGGAGGGAGCGGAGGGTGGAGAGAGAGCCTTATGTATGTTATATTTTCGCCTCTGTTTGTTTGTTTGTCTGTCCTTTATGCAAGCGCAAACCGTTTAACCTAGAGCTACCAAATTTGGCACGGGAACCTCTTATGGGATGAAGAATGTTAATAAATTAAATAATTAAAATTACTGGGCCCGAAGGCCCCAGCACCGCGATTAAACTACAGAAAAGAACGCAGCCTTGAAAATTTTGAGCTTCACATATAATTATTTTTTAGGACGACTTCAAACCGTTTGACCTAGAGCTACCAAATTTGGCACGGGAACCTCTTATGGGATGAAGGATGTCAACACAGAGTCGGTCAGCCTGTCTGTTTGTGCGAATAGTTACAAGAAGTTAATGTGGCATTTTTTTTTTTTTTTTCAGTTTTTGAAAATCCCAACAACTTTACCATGCCACCAAAGAAACGGGCAAGTTTGGGCAGATCTACATCAGCAGCCAGAAAAAATAAAGAAGCCCGGAAGCAGGAAAGCTCACAAGAAAGACAATCACGCCTTGAAGTTGACCATGAACGACATGCAACAGCCAGAGCAAGAGAAAACCTCCAAGAAAGACAATCACGTCTTGAAGCTGTCCGAGAAAGTGTAGAAGCTACCAGAGCAAGAGAAACACTGCAAGAAAGACAATCACGTTTTGAAGCTGTCCGAGAAAGTGTAGCAGCTACCAGAGCAAGAGAAACACCCCAAGAAAGACAATCACGCCTTGAAGCCGACCGTGAACGACATGGAACAGCAATGTGAAATTTATCCGGGCAACGCCGGGTACCTCAGCTAGTATATATATATATATATATATATATATATATATATATATATATATACAGGGTGTTTCGTAACATGTGGGATGCACTTTCAGGATGGATTCAGGACCTGAAAACAATGGAAAAAGTTTATATAAACATATACCCAAATCGCTTTGTTTCCAAGTTACAGCCCATTATGTGTTCCAGCAAGTATCCGCCTTACCTTTAAAGGAAGTGCTCAAAATGACCGCCACCCCTCATCATAGACTGTCTGACGCGTTCAAACATTCCAAGTATTGCTCAGATTTTCTGCCATCCTTCTCCTACACGTTGACGAAGCATTTCAACGTTGTCAATGGGTGTCACGTAAACGATGGATTTCAGATGACCCCACAAGTAAAAATCGAGTTGACTCAAGTCCGAGGAGCGAGCAGACCACGCAATGGGTCCTCCACGGCCTATCCATTTATCAGGGAAATGGTCATCCAAATAGTCTCTGGCGACTCAACTAAAATGAGGAGGAGCGCCGTCATGCATAAGCCACATTACGACGTCGGACACCAAGAGGAACTTCATCTAGTAAATCGCTTAAATCATTCTTAAAAAATTGGAATACGATTCTCCTGTTAATCTTCCGGGCAAAACAAAAGGACCGATTAAGTTGTCGGCAATAAGTCCTGCCCATACAGCGATACTAAATTGTTGTTGGTGTTTTGACTGGATGATGGCATGCAGATTCTCTTCAGCCCACTGATGAGTGTTATGAAAATTTATCACGCCATTTCTTGTAAAGGTAGCCTCATCAGAAAACAACACAGTTACACAGTTACACTGAAAGTTAGGGAACATTTAGACATGAGGGGAACACAATTCATGGCAGCAGCGACAACTAACCCACAACACCCTTGCCACTACATGTACAATCATGCACCGACACCTCGCACCATTAAGGGAACACCAGAGAGACATTATAACCAAATACTCCATTCCATACCACGCCCCACAGACATCACACAGTACAGAAAACACACACACACTTAACCCACAAAGCACTGACACGACTCGGTCCGAATGCGGCCCTAGGTGCGAAGCCGCCACCCATTAACAGGTCAGAGATCAGCCTGAGCAGATCGGATCGAGTTAACTTAGTACGATTCCGATGTGGACATCACCCCAACTTACGGACATATAAACACAGACTAGACAACTCCACAGACGACACCTGCCACCTGTGCCAGGACACACCACAAACAATTGAACACATTATGACAGACTGCACCGCTCTAGCACAACAACGAACACAACACAACATCACTAGTGCGCTGAACCTCTGGTCCACTCCGGAGAGGGCGATAGGTTACCTGCGTGCCGCCGGCTTGCTCGATCAGGGTGGGCTGATCGGCTAAACAACAACAACAACACGGCGGATAGAAAAAGAGGATCGCGAGCACACTGTTGAAGGAACCAAGTACAAAAAGCCTCTCGTGGTGGGAAATCAGCTTCAGTAAGACCTTACTCTCTGAATGTGATATGGGTAAAGCTGTTGCTGCCGTAAAATTCTCCATACAGTTGTGTATCTTACACCCTCTGCTGCTGCTATCCTTCGGGTGCTGTCACCAGGATGTTCCTCCACGCGATTCAGGACCACCATCTGAAACTCGCTTGTTGAATGATTCTGTATCACCAAGACGCTCGTCTATTCTCTGAAAGGTCTTCTTATCTGGTAGACGGCGATTCGGAAACCTTTCCGCATACAGACGTCTTGCTACGGCCGCATTACACTCGGCAAGTCCATACATGAGATGCATATCTGCCATTTCTCTGTTTGAATAAGCCTCCATTTTCACTTCAAATGCACGCTATCACTGAATAGCACAAAAACTTTCAAGGTTTTTTTTTTTTTCACTGGACTGCACTTATTCACGGTAAGAAGTTACGAATACAAACAGTGAAACACCGCGATGCACCTCTGACTGACTGATGGCTCTACACACAACGATATTGAAACATGTCATAGAGTGGACGAAACATTACAATCGGCAAGGCCATACATGAAATAGGTCTCGTACACACTCACAAACATTGTTGGCAAGCAGTGTTCATAAAAAGTTTGTCGAAAGAATTGCTAGAACACAAAACGGGCTGTAACTCGGAAACAAAGTGATTTCGGGCATATGTTTATATAAACTTTTTCATTGTTTTCGGTCCTGAATCCATCTTGAAAGTGCGTCCCACATGTTATGAAACACCCTGTGTATATATATATATATATATATATATATATATATATATATATATAATATATGTTACGCCCAAACATCGAAATCGCTCATGAGCGAAAAAAACAGCCACAACGCGTTGTGGATGCACCTAAGTGACCACACACCGATGTTAGATATTTTTTCGCTTCATGGCCGTTCTCATACAACCGCAACGCGTTGTGGACGATTCGGATATGACCATAACGCGTTGTGGACGACTTGAAACGACCACATACCGATGTCTTTCATCAAACTCTATTTAAACACGACATACATTGAAATGATATAAACACGACTTATATTTATCGACGTATTCACCGATTTAAAAGCAAAGTTAAGCAGATATGCTAGAAAAAAGATAAAGTCCTTTAAAAAATGATTATCAATAATTTTCCCGTAGGTTTCGATTAATTTTAAACAACTTTAGAATGAGACGTAAATGTAAAAATTAACCAACTGGTTAGATTAATTGAATGCCCGATTAGGTCAACTGAGTGCCCGGTTAGGTTAATTGTACGCCCTTGATGATTGGTTATGTTAAGCCGTGAAATTTTCGTTAGTTTTAACGAAAATATCACGACTTAACCTAACCAATCGTCAAGGGCGTACAGTTGACCTAACTGGGCATTAATTTAACCTAACCGGGCATTCACTAATCTCCAAATCGTCCACAACGCGTTGTGGTCATATCCGAATTGTCCACAACGTATTGTGGTTGTTTGAGAACGGCCATGAAACGAAAAAATATCTAACATCGGTGTGTGGTCACTTAGGTACATCCACAACGCGTTGTGGCTGTTTTTTTCGCTCTCGATGTTTGGGCGTAATATATATATATAATATATATATATATATATATATATATATATATGCACTAAAAATCACAAAATAACACGTGACCTTATTAATCAGCAAACAACCACAGGGAAAAGGAAACACAAAGTCCGAGCGCTTTCGTGATATATTCACATTATCAAAGAAGAACAGAAAATAGACGGAGATTACAAAGTAAATGAGTTAAATAGACAAGCAAAAATTCGCAAAAAATTCACAATCGGCACCTCAAATTAAAGGCCTTAAAGCCCTCTAAAGATTTTTTCAATTGATAACATAATCTATAGGCTGCTAAATTACAAATTTAAAAGAAGTATACTGTATAGATGAAATTAGACAAAAAAAACAATACAGAGAACAAAAATTATTATAATAGTTATTAACAATAATATTTAATTAAAGCACGCAATTAATTGGCAAGAATTTAATGAAAAACGAATAGATAACGTAGATAACAAATAGATAACATAATCTGTAGGCTGCTAAATTACTATATAGATGAAATTAGACAAAACACCAGTACAGAAAACAAAAATTATTATAATGGTTATTAACACTAATATTTAATTGAAGTAGGAAATTAAGTGGCCCGAAATTAATGAAAACAAAGGGAATGTTGCCATCGTCTTCCCAGATTATTACAAAATTTCTACAAACAGTCTGGAAAAAAATTGTTTTCCCAAAAGCAACCCCGTTCAAAAGTCCAATAAACCACCAGCAACCAAAGATTATACACGAAAGAAATATTACAATTAAAATAGACACATAAGAATGTTAACAGTTCTTACAATAATATTTTATTTTATTTTTTTTTTAACCAGGGCAAACCATTAAGGGGCAAGAATGCAGTTAAGAAAACAGTAGGCCCTTCGCCAGCTTTCTGACAATGCACGAATCTAATTTGTACAACCCAAGGCTAATATTAAGGACCAAATCTGCATTATTCTTGATCACACTTGATTCCAGTATATTTCTGCTAACAATAGATTTACTAAACCTTAATTTGGAAGCATTTTTCCAATCAATGGGATGATTAGTATATCTTACGTGAATGAAAATGGCGTTAGATTCCTGGCCACTTCTTATACTGTATTGATGCTGTTTAATACGTACCTCAAGGGTCTTACCAGTTTGGCCAATGTAAAATTTATTACATATTGTGCAAGGGATTTATATACACAACCATGTTCACTTAAAGGGGAGTTCTTAATCAATGAATTCTTAATTACATCTAAATTTTTGAACGCAATATTTACGTTAAAAGTCCTCAGCAGATTCGGCAGATCAAGGAAATTTTCTCTGAATGGTAACACTAAAACATTTTTTGTGTTATAAGGAATCTTATCCTTTACTTCGTAGAAGGTTTTCTTTGCCATTTTTAAGGACTTATCTATGCAGTTCTTTGGGTATTTTAAATCAAAAGCAATTTTGTATATTTTACTAATTTCGTCGTCAATGAACTCAGGGCTACAAATTCGTAGGCCTCTTAGAAACAAAGTAGAAAGAACGGATCGTTTTACATTAATGTGGTGATCAGAATAATAATGTATATAGGAACAATTATTAGTGGGTTTTCTGTAAATATTGTACTTAAACTTTTTTCCAGACCTATATATTAAAACATCTAAAAAAGGGATCGAAGAATCTTTTTCTATTTCAAACTGTAAAATTGATAGAGGGAATTAAATTATTAAGTTTGGGTAAGAATTCATTGGTTGTTTGCTGATATATATATATATATATATATATATATATATATATATATATATATATATATATATATATATACAGTGTGTCCATAAAGTCATGGTGGGATTTTAAATAGCTATATTATTGCAACGAAACATGATAATGAGATGAAAAAAAGGCAAATTGAAGAACAACTCTAAAAGAATAACTTTATTTAACGTAGTTCGATATGGGCTCCTCTGGTAGCCCCTGCAGACATCTAGGCGGTGATTCAATTCCAGCCACACACGCCCAAGAACATCAGGAGTGACGGATGCGATAGCTTCCGTGATTCGCTCGTGCAAGTGATGAATATCCCTAATGGGTACACTGTACACGCTTTGCTTGACGTAACCCCACAAATAAAAGTCCAAAGGTGTCGGGTCCGGCGTGGAGGCCATGGCTTCCATCCTCCTCTTCCTATCCATCTCTGTGGAAATTTTTCATTAAGGAATTCTCGAACAACGTTGGCATAGTGAGGAGGAGCACCATCTTGCTGAAAGATGACATTATTGTCAATAAATTGGGGTACTGCAAAATGTTCCAACATAGCGAGGTAGTTGTGTGACGTCACAGTGGGTTCCGCGAAGAAAAATGGGCCAATCACTCGATCTCGTGCTAGAGCACACCACACATTAATTTTCGGCTATTACGCTCATGTTCAACATAGGCATGTGGACAGCCTAGACTAACTACGAGATAAAGGTTAAGCTTAGCCTAGACTAACTACAAGATACAACTTTGAGAGTTGTTCTTAAATTTGGCATTGTTTCATCTCATTATCATGTTTCGTTGCAATAATATAGCTATTTAAAATCCCACCATGACTTTACGGACACACTGTATATAAGAAAAATCAATACTAAATAGAAGTTCCAGTTTTGGAAATGAAGATTAAAGACATTCTATTATTCTACGAACCCCCGCCCGAGACCTTTTTTTTTGTCTTCAATTTGAGCGTTCGTCAGTTCTGCAAAAGCAATTGCGGAGGTCTAATCACTTTCCAATTGCTTTGAGAATTGATGTAAACAAAACGGTTATAGGAAAGTAGAAACCTTTCTTTTTATCTATCGTTCTTACACGCATTTACAAAAAACTTTGGTCTTAGGTTATACGAAGTGTTCATACTTGTGAAGAAAATAGTTCCCGGATCAACTGTTCAAAATAGCGCGTGCGCACACACACACACACACACACACACACACCCAGGGTTGACAACCTTCGGTTTTTCCATGATTTTTTATTTGATAAAGTTCAATAAATAATAACAAATGTATGTATTTAGAATTACGTTACTTTCCCCTTTCCATTATTTAAAGGCGACACACGTTCTAGCATTCTGTTGATGAGATTTGCCATTTGTTCTTGAGGACAATAATAATCGTCACGTCTATTTACTCTCTCTCTCTCTCTCTCTCTCTCTCTCTCTATATATATATATATATATATATATATATATATATATATATATATATATATACACACTGTATATTGTAACTAATTAATTACATGATACTTTATAAAATTTCTCTTTTATAATTGAGTGTGCATACGAATGTAATATGTAATAAAATTAATTAATTTAAAAAGTCTGTTTTATTTTAATGAAATTTAAGACGCAAAAGAAAATGATTCAATGAAAATTTCAAAAACTTCAATTTTTTTTATTTCTGAACTGCGAAATTGCTAAAATATAAAATGTCTCGTATAGTACTAATAATAATAATTCACCGCCTGTCTGTCTGTCTGTCTGTCTGTCTGTCTGTCTGTCTCTTTTTCAGGTCCAAACGGCTGGACCGATTTTCATAAAAGTTGGTGACAACCAGTGATATAGTCGAGACCACCATGGCCGAAACCGAAACCGAGACCGAGACCAGGAAAACGGTTTCGAGACCAGTCTCGAGTCCTATATCACTGGTGACAACACCCTGTGGGATCCCTGGCGTGTTTTTAGCAATTTTGTTTTTTCAGATCGGGTGTACCCCCAAAAAAATTATATGCTAAAACACGAAGCACTTAAATTTCGAGATTTGGGACCTTTGCTCTTGGGATGTGAAACTCGTAATTTTGATAGCTACACTCCATTCCCCTCCTATATAGGCTTATATATATATATATATATATATATATATATATATATAAAATATAAATATGAGAGCAGGCCATACCCACAGTTTATCAGATAACAATTTTTCGAAGTGTGCATCGAACCCCTTCCCTTTACTATCGTCACGCCTCATTTTGTGTAGGGCACACAAGCAACCATCTTATTAAAGTGTATATATATATATATATATATATATATATATATATATATATATACTGTACAGGGTGGGCCGTAAGTTTCCATACATAGGAAAAATTAAACGTTTGTTTTTATGTTTCAGATACCCTAAGAATATGCGTTTGACGTAAGATCTTGTTTACTGATGAAGCAAATTTTTACGTCAATGGAGAGGTTAATCGGCAAAACATACGTTATTGGAGTAATGCTAACCTAACTGGCTGAGTCCGACGAAGATGCAAGGTGCCGGTAAAGTGATGGTGTGGGCCGGGATATGGGGTGACAGAATTATTGGACCAATTTTTGTCAGTGGAAATCTTAATGCCGAAAGGTATCTTAACATGTTGCAAGAAGAGATTTTCCCATCCCTGCTAAACGAGGAAGGTAACTTCCCAGTTTACTTCCAGCAAGATGGAGCTCCACCTCATTATGGTCTTCACGTGCGTCGGTATTTGGATCAGCAGCAGTTTCCGGATGCTTGGATTGGTCGGCGTGGTCCTGTGGAGTGGCCTCCCAGATCCCCAGATCTCACCCCCCTTGATTTCTATCTTTGGGGGCACTTGAAGGCCATGGTGTATCAGGAAAAGATACGAGACATAAATCATCTAAAGGAACGTATCACCAACGCCATTACAAGCATAACGTCAACTGTGCTAATGCGTGTTCATCAACAGTGGGGAACACGTATTGAAATGTGTTTTCAAAACAATGGCAACCATGTAGAGCATATTATATAAATAAAAATGGTTGTCCATAAAAAAATGTTTATTTTTCCTATGTATGGAACTTACGGCCCACCCTGTATATATATATATATATATATATAAATTTATATATATATACTAGATTTGTTTTCCTTGACTAAATAAAACCCTTTCATACTCTAATAAAACGCACCAACCGACAAACAAACATATTTTTTTGAAGTTAACATCATTTGAATAAAATTTTAAAAAATTCTGACTCCATTCAAGAAGTAAAACTGCGTATTGTACAGGGTGGGAGAAAAGTTTTTAAAGATTTTATACAAACGAATAATTTGTTAATAATAAATAAATTCCAGTGATATCGCTGCAGTGTATGTGATACTTTTCAAAGCAACTATCCAAGGCCAGGAATGACCCTCGGCTAGAACAGGAAGGCCCTAGGCCCTAGCCCCAGACAGCGCCATGTCAGGAATGATGGAATACAGCAATGAAGAAAAAGTGTATCTTGTATCGTAGCTATTTCTTATAATAAGTGTGAAGAAAGTTTGCGTTTATTTCAACAAAAATATAATAAACAACACCAAATGCAACCACTCTTTGATACTGGAAGCTCAAACTTTTGGAAACAGGGAGCCTGGTAAAAGATAGTCCAATAAGCGGAAGGCAAGTAACGGCGACAGGAGACAACAAAAAGAAAATGTCCTCGCCACTTTTCAAGTCGATCCAACAACTTTAACGAGAAAAGCCGCACAGGAATTGAATATTTCCAAATTTTCAGTAGCAAAAACACTGAAATGACAGGGGTACCACGATTACAAACCCATTTACTCTCACCTCATATACATCGATGATTCTGACACACGGCGGCAGTTTGCTGAAACAATGAGACAAAAGTTGAACAGTGATCCAGATTTCCTACGAAAGTTCAAATTTTCAAATGAATGTGTCTTCGGTTTAACGAGTAAAGGAAACAAACACAAAGTTCACTATTGGGCGAAAAAAAAAACCAAAATACGATTGGGTAGACCCATTAAAACGGTTATACTAACAGTTTGGGCGTGCATTGGTTATTTAGGACGCTTTTCCTTTGACATATCGAGAGATACGATGGATGGAAAATGCTATTGCCAGATACTGAGAGACAATTTTTGCCACAGTTTACTAATGGCGTTGGCAGGAATTGACTTTATCAAAATGGTGGAACGCCGCCACATTAATCTGCAGTTGCCCATCGGATTCTGGATACCAACGTTGAAGGAAGATGGCTTGGGCGGCGAATTCCCATGGAGTGGCCAGCCAAATCACCTGATTTAACCCCATGTGATTTCCCGCAGAATAGATGAACAACTGAAAAGGATCCCACTCGATATATTCAGAAGAACAATGAAGAGTTTCACACAGAGAATCCACAAATGTATCATAGCGGATGGAGAACTCTTTCTAGATTAAATTACAATTTAAATATTTGTATGAATAAAATTCTTATAGACTTTTTGTTTGATTTGTCTCATCATTTGAACATTTATCTGTATAATGTTGTTAACTAAATAGTTGTATGTATAAAATCCTTAAAGACTTTTCTCCCACCCTGTATTTACAGACAGAAGTAGTTCAAGTATTCCTCTGATACAATCGGTGTTCTTCATCGAAAGAATAAGCATTTTTGTTCTTAAATATGTAAGTATTAATACCAGTCTGTCAATCGGATAACAATGGGTTATCCGATAAGGTGCCTCTGATAAGGTGCCTCTGAAGACTAACCTTTTGATTTACAAGCATTGTAATTGCCAAAATAAACACTCATTGTTTAACAAAGCAGCTTATTTTAATATAAAAATTTCTTGGTCGAAGTAAAACCGATTTTTCCCTGCCGATTATGACCATCTTGTTAATTCTTTTGATTCGCTTTTTTTCTCAATGTTCACTCAAGCATTGTTTACAAAATAAACACTTATGCTCTTATTCTTTGTATTTCTACCACTAAAAACATAATTACGAATATATTCTTTTTTGTTTGTATAAACCAGTGTTTTTCAAACGGTGGACCGCGATCCCCGGGTCGTAGTTTGTTTACCCCTGTAGTAGTGATTTGTAAGAAAAAAAATAAATAATCCGCTCCGTGAATTTGTTTACCCCTGTAGGATGATAAGGGGTCGCGCCGACCCAAAACCCTGACACGGGGTTCGTGGGAAAAATTCGGCTGAGAAACACTGGTGTAAACAATCTTTTCGCTCAGCTCGCTTAATCTGTAGGATTAACAATAGGGGCCGAGGTGTATGTATATTTGTAGGATCAACTACAAGAGTAGCTGTATCGGAGAAATGACAAGCAGAAATAATACCTCAAAATCACTTGCAAATGAAATGTATATTCACAACATAATTATTAAATTTTACGGGGAGTATCGGACCATCATTATATCGAAGAACTGACAAACGGAATATATATATATATATATATATATATATATATATATATATATTATATATATATATATATATATACAACTGGGAACCCCTGAGCCGAGCTTCCTGGCAAGAAACTACCAGAACAGGTAGACGGAAACGGATCTCTCTCGGAGGACCACAGGATTACTAAACACGCGATACCGAAAGAAAACGAACTGGAAATGTGCAAGGGGCAACGCAAAACAAAGAACATAAACATTCTCCTGGCCAATATTCAAGGAATAAAACCAGACAGCTCAACAAAATTTCGTACCTGAAAAGATTTATGGACGAAACAAGGGCGGACATCGCATGCCTCACAGAAACGCATCTTAAAGATTGCTAAGGAAACTGCGAAATGTGAATACTGTATTGATAAGAAAGATTTGTATACCAATGGTTCAACCTACTAAGAGCGGATAGAACAGCGAGACGTAAAGGTGGCTGTGCTATTTATGTACATGTGAGTCATATGACAGAGACCGTAATAAGTAAATCAAACAGTTTCGTGGAACTCCTAGCAGTGAAAACAGAGAAACTAAACGTGGTACTGATACTCATCTATAGACCTCCAAACACTCCAACTAAAATATTTTCAGATGCACTTCAGCGTGCAAAATTCCCACTGGCCCTTTGGCTCGATGCCAGTTGTTTTCACATCGGATCAGTAATTTTCATAAGACAGCTGGTCCGAGTGTTTTAAGTTAAAACATCGCTGGCCACTCGGACCAGCTGTCTTATGAAAATTATTGATCCGATGTGAAAACACCTGACCTCGGGCCAACGGGCCAGCGAGAATTTCGCACGCTGATGCCATTGATGAGATAAAAAACCTAATAAAGTCCGTAAATTCTCCATCCCCCGATATAATACTCTACGAAAGTTTTAATTTCCCATTTATAAAATAGCAAAAGGTGCGTGTGTATACATATATATATATATATATATATATATATCCCTCAGGACAAGGGGGGACAAGAGAAGACTAGGAGCAAGCAAATATGTTGATGGCTCTAACAAACAAGTTTATGTTGACACAAAAGATTACAGAAAACGCCAGAAAGAATAACTGCCTAAATCTGGTATTCACAAACAACACGAACTTGATTATTGATATAAAAATAACCCCAACTATTATCTCAGACCACAACATAATCGAGATATCAACAAATATGGCAAAACATTAAAAAATAATTCCCATACTGAAAAAGAAGCAAATTTGGGACGTTTAACTTAAACTCCAAGACTATACATTGGGAAGCAGTCAAATCACACATGGCCTAAACAGAGTGGAAAACAGTTTTTGAGAATAAAACAATCGAAGAAATGCAACAATCTTCGAAGAAAAGGCGCTGGGAATTTTTGAAAAATATGCTCCCAAAGCACAGCCAAAAGGAAAGAGGAACTGGTTCGAGAGGCAAAAGCGAACAATTTTCCGCAAAAGAGAGAGAGTAGCGTAGAAGTTAGTTAAATGCAGAGGTAACAATGCCAGGAAAGTAATACAAGAAAAACTAGGGAGTATCGATAGGGCCATGCAGAGAGGGAAGAGGAAAAGGCGGTAGAAGTAATGAAGGATAATCCAAAATACTTCTATAGCTATACGAAAAGAAAAGCAAAAACGCGCGCCACCATCGAGCTCTTAAGGAAAGGAAATAATGAACTAACCGACGATCTAAAAGAAATATGTGAAACATTGAAAGCTCAGTATAAATCAGACTTTAGTACACCAAAAAGTTAGAAAGCAATACCTAACATAGATACTTTCTTTGAAGAGAAATTGCAGGAAGATCGAACAACAGATTTTGATTTTGCCCCAGAAAATATAGCGCGAGCTAGACGACAAATGAAATCACACCCAACTGCAGGTCCGGACAAATGGAACGTATTATTGAATAAAAACTGCAAAAATGAAATAGCCACACCCATATACTGAATATGGAGAAGATCCCTAGACTCTGGGGAAATACCGAGTGTCTTGAAAAGAGCAAACATTGTCCTTATATATGAAGAAGGGGATAGATCTCAAGCAAAAAACTATAGACCGGTGACGTCCCATCTTACCAAACTATTTGAAAGAATAGTTAGAGAGAAAATCTGACTTCTTGAAGATACTGGAAAGACTCAGCGAAAATCAGCACGGATTCCGAGCAGGAAGATCATGCCTATCACAACTTATAGAGCACAATAACAATATCTAGACGCACTTGAAGACAATGAAACCTACGTTGTCATATACACGGATTTTGCTAAAGCTTTCGAAAATGTGATCATGGTATAATAGCGCATAAAATGAAACATTTGGGAATAACAGCAAAGTTGGAAAATGGATCTATAACTTCCTCAGAAAAACGTCTACAGTTCGTTAAAGTTCAAGGTACTGTATAACATCATCAGAATAGAAAGTACGCAGCTCAGTACCACAAGGAGTAGTATTGGCCCTGCTCCTTTTCATTATCACGCTAACAGACATAGAAAATGAAGTAAACAGCAATAGAGTCAGCCTTGATGATGAGCCACGCAGCGGTCGCCCGGTATCGGCTGTGACATCTCACACTGTGAAACGTGCTAACAGCATCATTCAATCAAATCGGCACGTCACATACAAGGAACTATCACTGGAACTAGGAATTAGTGAAGGAAGTGTGAATACGATAATTCGGCAACTGGGATACTCAAAAGTGTGTTCACAGTGTGTTCCTCGCCAACTGACTGAAGATCACAAAACCCAAAGAAAGGAAATTGCTTCTGAGTCGTTGGTTCGATACGAGACAGAAGGGGATGACTTCCTTTCACGAATTGCGACTGGGGATGAGACTTAGGTACATCACTTTGAACCTGAAACGAAACGCCAATCCATGGAGTGGCATCACGCAGACTCCCCACGCAAGAAAAAGTTCAAAAATGGCTCCCTCTGCAGGAAAGGTTATGGCCACCATCTTCTGGGACATGAAAGGGATGATTCTGGTGGACATTATGAAGAAAGGACAAACAATCAACTCAGAGGCATATATTGCTACCCTACAGAGACTCCAGAGATGTATAAACCAGAGATGTATAAAGCGAGTTCGACTGGAGAGAAAACTGGAAGACGTCCTTCTTTTGCACGATAACGCAAGACTACACAACAGTTTGCAAACAAGAGAGGCCATCACAAAAATGCGCTTGATTGTGTTATCCCACCCTCCATACAGCCCGGATCTGGCACCTTCAGACTTCCAGCTATTCGTGGAAGAAAGTTTCACGTGCTTAAATGTGAAATTCAATATATATATATATATATATATATATATATATATATATATATATATAATGATGATAAACAAATAATAATGTTTAAGATGGTAATTGATGGTAAATAATAATAGCTATGTTCGCTAAACGCATGTATGTTAGTCTAACTGCATAATGTAACTTAATAATACAGGGCTATTGAAAATGATTCACCTGATTTCAAATGAGAATATTTTTTAATGTTACAAATACAGAGTGATTTGTGATACATCAACCAAAAGGAAAATTGTCGAAATTTTGTCTCTCACCTCATAAATGCTCTATGTGACTTTCCCTAGTTACACGAGCAACGTCGACACGATAGTCGAATTCCTCCCATACTCGCTCCAGCATGTCCGTTGTCACTGACTCTACGGCAGTAACAATCCTCGAACTGCCGATACCACCGACGGATGCTCTGAGCACCCGGTGGATCTGTTCTGTAACGTCGACGAAACTCACGCTGCACTGTGACTACCGATTTACAGCTCGAAAACTGAACACACAAAACGCCTTCTGCTGTGCGGACGCCATTTTCACACTGACTGTTTGTTGCTAGGCTAGGCCACGGCGTGACTTTGGAGCCCTCTCGCGATGATCTTGTAAAACTCGGAGATTTCCTCTTTCATGTGGTGTATGCCCAGTTGATGCACGGTTGATAGGTACGGAAGTATTCTCAGTTGAAATCGGATGAATCATTTTATATAGCCCTGTACACGTAGTTTTTGTCATATGGACTATAGTCTGCCACTAAACCTTTTAATTTCATTTCAAATGTGATTGACTCGTATAAAGTCAGTTATTAATAAGAAAATCTCTCTTACAAAGTTGGGACCTTTTCCAGTTTGTGTACCGTTTTTCATATAATTTATTTTTGCTTCTTTTCAGATAAAAAATGAGTGAAAAATGAGTGATAATATCAATCTGAAGTGGTTGTTTGCCTGGTTAGGTTAATTGGATCTTTTCCATTTCATGTACCGTTTCCAATTTTGTTGAAAATAAGATATTTAATGTAGGTCAACTGTATGCCCTTGATGATTGGTTAGGTTAAGTCATGATATTTTTGTTAGTGTTAACAAAAATATCATAACTTAACCTAACCAATTGTCAAGGGCATACAGTTGACCTAACTGGTATTCAATTAACCTAACCAGGCAATTAACCTAACCAGGCAAACAACCACTTCAGATTGATATTATCACTCATTTTTTATCTGAAAAGAAGCAAAAATAAATTATATGAAAAACGGTACACAAACTGGAAAAGGTCCCAAAGTTGTCACTCGCAGGCCTGTGTAATTTATAGTCAATAATTGGTAACAATAATAATAATAATATTTCTCGTTACAGTTAAATTACTAGAAAAAATTACATACATTTAAAATTGATTATTATTAATTAGCCTAGAAAATCTGGCAAGATTGTGAACTGAGTTGCCAATTACAATTAACGTACTTAGCAAAGAATTATGCAAATACTGTACATTGAATCGATAAAACGTATCAGATATATATATATATATATATATATATATATATATACACACAACATTCACTCGTTTCACGCTCTTAATTGTGAAATTCACCCTATATATAATGACGATAGACAAATAATAATGTTTAAGATGGTAATTGAAGGTAAATAATAATAGGTCTGCCGGTTAAACGCATATATTTTAGTCTATTTGCATAATGTATCTTAATAGTTTTCATCATATGGACTATAGTCTACCAATAAGCCTTTTCAATTCATTCCATTTCTCATCATTTCATATTAGTGTAGAATAAATGAATTTTAATTAGGAGAAGCAAAAGTTATCCCTATAATTGAAAATAAAAATTTTTTTTTTTATTTTATTTAATTTTTTTATTTACCTTCATATAATGCAAATATTAAACAAAGAAATTGTTTTTTATTTAAAACGTGTTTAATCCGAGTTTCTATTTCGTGATGTTCGCAGTTTGTTAATATATGAAACTGGAATTACATTTGTAGAGGTATGTGGTATTGGACTATAATAATATGCTTTGAGGTTGGTAGATACTCTCGTTAGGCCTATTAAATCTTTTACAGATATTTATTTTAAATTTTCATTTCTAATGTTTAAGAGTATAAGCTCAAAATTGAGTGTCAAACTCTGTCTTTGTCTGCTTTTGTCTGTGTTTGTTTGTTTGGTTTTGTTTGTCTCATGAAAGACCTTGAAAGAACCCCACAGGACAGGAGGATTTTTCTCGAGAAGGAACGCGATGATGAACCTTTTTTTTCCAAAGCAAGATGATTTATTTTTTTGGAAAGACCATGAAAGACACCTTATAAAGGAGGGACGATGAAGGATCATCATGAAGGACGGTGAGGGGGGAAATTTTCAAATTGATCTAAGTCTGTCTCCCCAATTGCCATCATACTACTGCTGTTTTACCCCTAATATATAACGTTTTACCCGTTTGGCCTATATATACTGAGTTACATTGTGTACAGCCGATCGAATACACATAACCAACAACATTGCCCGGGCTATTCTTTATTAGGCGTGATTTAACAGTATTATTACACTTGAAGACTACATTGATGCCAATTGCTTTACGTAAAGTCGGAAGATATTGAAAATTAACATGGTAAGGTAGTCTAAGGATATTTTTACGCTCAAGTTCCTTTACAGTTACATTATTATAATACCTATTCTTGGTTTCTTAAGACAGTTATCTAAAAATGAAATAGGATAACATAATTTAGTACCAATATTCATGATATTGCATAACTCGGAATCTAAAAATTCAGGACTGACAACTCTCAATGCTCTAAGAAACATAGCAGAAAAATAGAGGATTTAATCGAGGGATGATGGTCAGAATAAAAAATGCACATAAGAGTTATTATTAGTAGGCTTGCGATAGACTTCAAATCTGAACAGATTAGAGCATCCAAATTATTAGGCCAAAGGCACAAAATATCACCTATATACCTGTACCAAACCAGGTTAAAATTTTAAAATTAACAATCTTAGGCAAAATTCTACTTTCAAAAAATTCCATATAGTATAAGTTAGCTAGTACAGGTGAAAGGGATTTCCCATCGCCAATCCAAACGACATAGCATAAAACTTATTTTCAAACTGAAATTTACAATCTTTGACACAAAGCTTCATTAACTCAATAAAAGTGTTGTGTTGAACAGGGAAAGAATATTCAGAGATCTTATCTTTTAAAAAATCAAGTAGGTCATCAACAGGGACTTTTGTGAATAACGAGCATACATCAAAACTTACCAATTTGAAATTAGGGTCATTAGGAAACTTCAGTTTGTCAATAAGATCCATGCTATTTACAATGTGATTTAGAAATAGAGCCAACTAACGGCGTTAGAGAAGTTATATATATGGAATGCAAAGAGGAACACCATTCTAAACTTGAAATATATTTACAGTAGTATTACGTCGATACAATATATGAGAAAGAGAAAACTTCATCAACTTGAGTAGTCTAAGCATCATCATCCTGTTTGCATATACGTTTTGTGTTTCGTATTTATCAATTATTACGAAAGAAATCTTTTATAACTTGAAGAGCTTAATCATTTTCATTAATCAATAAAGTAACATAAATATCATCAACTGTTGCCGCAAAATAGAAGTCAACATTTTCCTTCTTTGAATAATCAATTTTAAAATTAGAAAGAGCCGTTTTGAGCAGAAAACTAAGATTTGTTTATAAAAACCTCTGAAGAGTTAGCTAGAACAACGTGAAAAAAGTGTTAGCAGCTGACGAGGAACCTTCTAACAGTGGCTGTATCCTCCAGCGCGAGACACATCAACGCGAAGAAGAGGCGACGTCAAACCGAAACATCAACGCGCTGGTGGCCAAACTTCCTCAAATCTCCGTGCAGCGGGCTGACTATACGGTTGGCCAGACTAGCAGTCGACGGCCTGTTGCGTCGCACGGTCAGAGTGCCGATCGGCTCCCGGGGCCAGACCTATTCTCAGCGTGCTATTTTTTTCATTTACGGGGAGCAATTGCGTCTCCTTGGACTACTCTTACTCTCCGGCGACATTAAGACTAATCCAGGCCCCACTACAACTTACACATGTTACCATACACAAAGACAGACACAATAGCACCATGAGACACATAAGAAGTATAATATTAACATATTACAGTACAACGTAGATGGCCTCACAAACAAAATCATGCAGCTTAGGGAATTCGTACACAAACAAAACATTCACATAGCACTTATACAAGAAACAAAATTAAAACGCACACCAAAACACCCACCATCCCTGACTTCACGGCGATCCGTCAAGATCGTACTAGGGGTCACGGGGGTGGACTTATCACTTAGATACGTAAAAGCATTAGCTACAATGATGCCACCCAAAACATTACAAACACAATCCAAGCAGATAACACGATAGAAATACAGGCAGTTAACATTAAAACACGCGCAAAAACACACCACACTAATCAACATTTACCTCCCACCAGATAGTTCACCTCAGGTGCCAGCCAATTACAATCCACAGTTACACAATCTGGCCTCTCTCACTAATGTCATCTTAGGAGGAGACTTCAACGCTAAAGACACTAGTTGGTACCTGCACAACCAAAGCAACACCAGGTGCGCCAACATAGCCACACAACTAAGCAGCCTCTTCATTCTTAACAATACAGAAAACATACACACATACCACATCAAGCAGGATACTCAAATTCCTCCCCAGACATAACGTTCTGTTCCCCCTCACTAGCACACATACACACTGGAGAACAGAAAAACAACTGTCATCAGACCACCTGCCCATCATCATTACAACACGTTCTGCACTCTGCCCCAACAGCCTTAGGCACACTTACAGAAATTACAAGAAAGCTGATTGGGCACAGTTCAAAATACAGACTGAGGAACAAGTCACCACATTAAACAGCACACCCATCATAAACATCAATACAACACTCAAGACATTTAATCAGATCATCAATAATGCAAACAAATACATACCCAAGGGCAACATTAGGAAATACAACTCAAATTACACTAGAGAAATAGCCCACCTCATAAAGCAACGTAACAATCTCAAACATAACACACAAACACCACACACAGAAGCCATAAAACAGCAGATACAACAGCTCAACACAGAAATAAACAACAAACTCAAAGAAAACAAACAGAAACATTTAGGGAATTCATACAACACTAAACCACTCCATAGATACATCCAGGCTATACAAGACTATAAACAGCATTACCCACTCTAACAGCAGCATTCACACCTCACACGCGACTATCTGTCGTAGCCAAAATAATGCCCACAACAACAGGGTGTTTTCAGGAGGAAAGGTCAATGCTTCGGGAGGTGATAGCATCGGTCATTGTGAGAAAAAAGTTCATATGAACAGGTGTCTAATTCTGAATGATTACGGAGATAGAGCTGTTTGAATCTACAAATACAAAAGCATTGTTAATGGTAATCAAGAAAGAGAAACCAATTACTGTTTCTAACATTTAATATTTAAACATTGGCATTTTGAATGGTATCAGAGACAGAATGACAAATTTGTTACAGTTTACAATACGTTTTCGAAAATCCCAGCGTCAACCTCAATGCACTTTGCAACTCGTGTGCGAAGATCGCGTGTTGTTCGTCTGAGTTGATCTTGACGTTCCTTTATGCGGGCAGCAGCATCCAAAATGCGCGCGAGCAATTCGTCCCGTGCATCCACCTTTCTTTTGTAAACTTGACTTTTCATCCATCCCCACAAACAATAATCTAACGGAGAGAGGTCTGGAGACCTTGGTGGCCATTGAATGGGACCACCGCGGCCGATCCATCGACCAGGGAAGTTTGATTTAGGTATTGCATCACCAGACGGTAGAATGTGGAGGAGCTCCGTCATGCTGAAAGTACATACCAGCGCGTGTAGCCAAAGGAAGATCCTCCAATTGTCCTGGCAATTCATTTTGCAGAAATTCTAGGTAACTTAGTCCTGTAAGACGATTCTCTAAAGCAGTGGTTCCCAACCTGGGGGTCCGCGAAGGTAGTACTGGGGGTCCGTGAGCTTTCAATATTTCGAGAGGTTCCAATAGAAATCGTACATTTACCAACGATAAGGGCGCTTAGGCTAAAATTTCAAGTTTCCTTGCTCTTGGCTGGAATTATTAATACTTTATTTAATAGGCTGTATTTTAATTGCATACTCTCTTATATGTCCTTTATTTGATAGTGAAAAGAGAAAACGAGTTAATTATTAGTTAATAAAAACAGTTTGTTTGGTAGACGGAATCTTTCAAAAACATGGGGTCCGTGGGAAAAAAATAAAATAAAAGGGGTCCTTTGTGGTGAAAAGGTTGGAACCACTGCTCTAAAGTAACAGGGCCAACCAGCTGATCATCAATGATACCGCACCACACATTGGCAGAGAAGCGATGTTGAAAATTTGTTTCCACAGTGGCATTTGGATTTTCGTCTGACCACCGATGAGAGTTACGAGTGTTGTTGATACCGTCACGGGTGAAAGTAGCTTCATCGTTGAACAGTATTAATCGAAGCAATCGGCGATTAGCATTTACCCTATGAAAAATTCCAGTCGCATGGCAGCGTCTCCTGGTTGAAGGTGTTGTCCACGCTGTACATGATATGGATGCAAGCCTTCCTCATGTAATGTTCGCCATACTCTTGTGTGTGGTACACCGAGACGTGTAGAAATTCTTCGTGAGCTAGTAGTAGGACTGCGCTCTACCAACTGAAGAATGTTTTCGACTTCATCCACATCTTGTTGACCTTCACGTTCAGATGAAACATGAGCGCTGGAAAGTGTACCAATCTCACGCAATGTGTTGAAAACCCTGGTAAACACTCTTCGATCCGGAATTCTGCGGTTCGGAAACCGTCGACGGTATTCTGCAACAGCAGCTGTTGCACTTCCATCGCAAAAACCGTAGACATACACCATATCTGCATATTTGGCATCTGTGAAGGTGTGTGGCATTCTTAACACTGCTTCAAACACCAAACAATGTCACTCACAACAGTCAGCTGTCGATTGGCTTATGTTACATGCTTACATTACAGCTTACATGGTTCAAGGTTATAGGGGAGGGAAGGGGGAGGAAGAGCTGCGCGGGCATCAGATTCAAACAGCTCTATCTCCGTAACCATTCAGAATTAGACACATGTTCATATGAACTTTTTTTCTCAAAATGACCGATACTATCACCTCTCGAAGTATTGACCTTTCCTCCTGAAACACCCTGTATACAGTTATACACACCAAGCTAACATTCTAGTTAATCACTACGCAAAGATAAGTCACTTAAACAGAGAAAACAACCAGAAACACGCAGACAGACAAACAGCCAGACACAAGAAAACCTACAGACTCGACACGACCATTACACCCTTCACTACAGACTAGGCCACCAACATCATCAAAAACATTACGAATTCGAAGGCTACTGGACCAGACAATATATCTAATATACACCTTAAACACTTGGGCCCACAGGGAATACTAGCTCTCACAAATATCAGCACATATTCATACCAACACTGTATCATTCCTGACGTATGGAAACAAGGTAAAATTATTACACTACTCAAACCAAACAGAAATCCAACAGAACCAGCTTCCTATAGACCCATTACTTTACTATGCACACCTTCCAAAGTAATAGAAAGACTAATCTTACAAATCACAAACCCACACATACCACTATCGCCTACTCAACATGGATTCAGACCTCACCACTCAACCACGACATTACTCACTAACCTCACGCAGCACATCATGGATGGCATCAACTCCAGACGACCAGCTCAACGTACACTATTAGCAACAACAGACATTAGTGAAGCATTTGATGCTATCCCACGCTTCCCTCTCATAAACAAAATAATCAACACAAACATGCACAATAACACCAAAAGGTGGCTGAGCAACTATCTTTCGGGAAGATACTCACGTGTCACATTTAATGGCAAGTCATCCAAAAACAAGCTTTTTCCGAACGGGGTCCCTCAAGGCTCTGTTCTCTCACCAACACTCTTCAACTTATACATGTATGGCATTCCAACCCCCATAGATAACAAGCTTACCTTATCATCATCTGCAGATGACATCACCCTAACATACACCCACAACAACATCGACACCGCTACAAATAACCTACAAACATACATAAAGAGTATACAAGACTGGCTCACACAAAATAGACTCAAAGTAGCGCCCACAAAATCAACCATCACCTTGCTTACAAGCAATACAAAATAACGTCAGATAACTCCACAGATTACACTAAAACACACCAACATTCCACACACTCACAGGACCAAAATACTTGGGGTCACATACAACACATCATTATCATCTTTTGCAAACCACATTCAGGACATTAAAAAAAATGTACGTCAAGACTTTACACGCTTAGGGTACTAACAGGCACAAACTTTGAACACCAGCAGGAAACAACATCACTCATATACTCATATACAAACAATATATTCACTCAGTTATGGACTATGCTAGCCCATGCTGGGCACCCATTATCTCAAACACACACATAAACACCTTACAGACAATACAAACCAACACACTTTGTATCATTACAGGATGCACTTAAACAACACCAACAGAACACCTGCACACAGAAACAAAAATACTGAAAGTTAGGGAACATTTAGACATGAGGGGAACACAATTCATGGCAGCAGCGACAACTAATCCACAACACCCTTGCCACTACATGTACAATCATACACCGACACCTCGCACCATTAAAGTAACACCAGAGAGACATTATAACCAAATCCTCCATTCCATACCACGCCCCACAGACATCACACAGTACAGAAAACACATACACACACACACACACCTAACCCACAAAGCACTGACACGACTCGGTCCGAATGCGGTCCTAGGTGCGAAGCCGCCACCCATTAACAGGTCAGAGATCAGCCTGAGCAGGTCGGATCGAGTTAACTTAGCACGATTCCGATGTGGACATCACCCCAACCTACAGACATATAAACACAGACTAGACAACTCCACAGACGACACCTGCCACCTATGCCAGGACACACCACAAACAGTTGAACACATTATGACAGACTGTACCAGTGAGTATACCACTCTAGCACAACAACGAACACAACACAACATCACTAGTGCGCTGAACCTCTGGTCCACTCCGGAGAGGGCGATGGGTTACCTGCGTGCCGCCGGCTTGCTCGATCAGGGTGGGCTGATCGGCTAAACAACAACAACAACAACTAACGGCGTTAATAAACTAACTAACCATTTAGATAGCTTATAGGTTACGGAGCCTACTGAGCTAACAATAGGCCTCATGGGATTATTAACGTTGCGTTTTTACTAAGCCTTACGGATATGGTAGTGACGGATTGATACTAAGAAACTGTTGCGAAAGCCCATTATAGTTATTTTTTAATATTTCTCTTAATTTTCTGTTAAACATTTTATTAACATCCTCCAGTGGGTCTCTGTTTAGAGGTTTGTACGTGTCACGATCACTCAATAACGTATTCATCTTTTCAACATAACTGTTTTTGTCCATGATGACGATCGAATTAGATTTGTCCGCTTTAGTAATATGTAATGAATCGTTATTTGTAAGTGTTTTTAGGGCTTTTTCAAACCTCAAAGGATAATTCGATTCATACCTCGTATTAAAAGCACTATACACAACCTTTGGCTAAAGTCACCTCACTTTCGGATATATTACTATGTTTTTCAAAATTGATGAGACTTAGCAATCAGTAAACTGCTGGGCTTTTTTGAGACAGAGAATCCTAACCCAGAACCTAACGCACATTTCGTATTGAAGTCTAGCTCATGGAATGACAAGTTAATAATATTACTAAAATCACTTTTTTTAGTCCAGTAACTATTATGAATTAAATCCTCCAGTCTATTCAAAAAACTTCACTTTTCTACGTGAAGGTCAAAATATGATAATTAAAACCCACTCTAATAGACCGAGTTTATTTCCACAACAGTTTCGATGTCCACTGGCATCGTCTTCGGGTGAATACAGAAAAATGAAGAGGATGCCAGTGGGCACCGAAACTGTTGTGGAAATAAACTCTGTCTATTAGAGTGGGGTTTTATTATCATACTCCACTCTATTGTTTAATTTTCTGTTCTGAGTTCTGCATCTTCCACGTAAGTAGTTGTAAATATCGTCCAAAAGTGTACTTCTCCACACACGAGGAGCGGTGGAAAAAAATATATTTTTTCTTACTTCGGACACTCTGAAGGCGTTCTTCACTTCGATGCGGGCTATATTAATATGTTTCTTTAAAATAATTCTTTCGGTGACACCAAACGGTGTATCGTCCAACATGGTATCGTCTTCCAAGCAGGGATTTTGGGATGACTTTTTCACTATAACACTCCCTAAGGAAATCGAATTGGTTCTTAATAGAATGTGCATGAGCTATAGCAGAACGGTAACTTCTAAACGATCGGAGAGAAGGGAATATGGTTGTAAAAGGAGCAACAGTGAAGAGGACACGCGTGGGCTCCATTATATGGGATGAATTTCACAATTAAACACGTGAAATGAATGAATGATGCAAACCCACAAAAAAAAAAAAAACCGATTCTAAGGCCTTTCGTGTATTCAGAGCTACACCTCGTCAGGGAATGAAGAGAGAAGGCAAGATATCCATAAATATGTGCAACGTAGCGGAAACCAAAACAATTACATCCTCTATTTTCCCTGCTATGTTTCTTTGAGCATTGAGAGTTGTCAGTCCTGAATATTTAGATTCAGAGTTATGCAAATATGATGAATATTGGTACTAAATTATGTTATCTTATTTCATTTTTAGATAACTGTCTTAGGAAAGCGAAGAATAGGTATTATAATAATGTAACTGTAAAGGAATTTGAGCGTAAAAATATCCTTAGCCCACCTTACCATGTTAATTTTCAATATCTTTCGACTTTACGTAAAGCAATTGGCATCAATGTAGTCTTTAAGTATAATAATACTGTTAAATCACGCCTAATAAAGAATAGCCCAGATAATGTTGTTGGTTGTGTGTATTCGATCGGCTGTACACAACGTAACTCAGTATATATAGGCCAAACGGGTAAAACGTTAGATATTAGGGGTAAAACAGCATAAATATGCGTGTAGAACAGCTAATAATTCCAATGCGTTGTTTAACCATATGTATAGATGATAATCATAGCATCAAGTCGGTAGTTCTAAAGCACTTGTTGAAAACAGAGATATAATTTAAATAAATATTCTAGAATGTGCATTATCCACTTTAAAATTTCAATAACAGTGCGGAATGTATAAAATTGACATTTTGTTAAAATTCCTTTTACCTCTCATTAACTCTTGTTAAGTATGTGCTAATTGTTTTGTTTCCGCTACGTTGTATATATTTATGGGTATCTTGCCTTCTCTTTTCATTCCCTGACGAGGTGTAGCTCTGAATACACGAAAGGCCTTGGAATCGTTTTTCTTTTTCCTTGTGAGTTTGCGTCATATATATAAATTCGGAGGCGTTTTTATAGAGTAGGCAGGGTAGGCTTTGCCTGACCATTAATTTTGTCAAACTTTAGAAGCATAAATATATCAATATAAATTAGCGCAATTAGACAAAATCTGTCGATCGCGCCCTCTTAATCCAATATCATATGATTTCTTTTTTCATATTAGCTATTACAACCTAAACGCCCCGCCTACCTTGAATGTATAATATAAATTCAACTAGTGTGGCGGATTTGATATATGCCATTTTTAATACGGAGTAAATGTACATATAGTCAGCGCGCGGACTTTCTCTACTAAATGATACATTTTGCACGCTTACGTTCATTATCAAGCCATCCCGCATGAAGAAATATGAGAAACTACGATTTGGTGGGGGGGGGGGAGGAAGAAGATTAATAGGCGAATGGTGTTTGACGTCACAAGGGGATGGGGATTGGTGTTTGTGCGAATATACAAATAAAAAAAGATAGAAAAATAAAGCTACATTATAAGTAATGAAAAATTGCAATGCATTGGAATCTCAACTGCTGTAAGTACCTTTATATACATATTAGTTATAATTATGTACCTTTATTGAAATTATATATTTATATATATATATATATATATAGCCTATATAATATTCTGCCTACCCAATGCACCAGTCCATATATATCCCTACCCAATATATGCCTACCAAATGCACCAGTCCATATATATATTATATATATATATATTGTGTGTGTGTGTGTGTGTGTATATGTATATATAACTTGTGATTTTTCACAATCTCCCATCTCATACGTTTGGGAACACAGCTTAAACCCAATAAGTACAGTATGTCCTCACCTTTGATTCAAGAATTGCAAGATATCTACTATATTTCATTTAGATCAGTGGTTCCCAACCTAGGGGTAAATTACCCCACTGGGTAATGACAACTATTTTGTGGGGTAATGACAAGCGATCCAGAAGTTATAAAAAATAATATCTAGTGATTGGAGTAATGGAGCTGGATTAGAACTAGGTTTTGGGTAACCATACAAAAATGGTCCGAAACCACTGATTTAGATGATAATTATAACGACTTAAGGATATTAGGATGTGCCTCGGTGGTGTAGTAGTTAGCGTCACTGACTAATCCATTGGCCCCGTGATCGAGACTCGGTGACGACAGGTGGCGCGCGGCAAACCCAGCTGCTCATCCTTCCACACAATAAAAAAATTGGTTGTGGTAGATAAATGGGTACCCTGGGTAGCCTAGTGGTTAAGACGCTGTGCTGCTGGAGGGCGTGGGTTCGGATTCCACGTTAAACTTTAGGTCTAAGGTGGAGTGAAAAGCTTGACCTTCGTCAGAATGAACAATTCGGGCGGAAGCAAAACCATAGTAAACCAAGGTTATTAGTTATTATTTGCTAGGAATGATGATAATAATAATAATAATGATGATGATGATGATAATTTTTTATTTTTTAACCACTTATTGTTACACCATGTTACAAATTTGGGGTCAATCCCAGAATAGGCACCTGATGTACCTCAATCCCAGATGAAGCACCTGCGTTCAACCTCAATCCCAGAATAGGCACCTTGCAAGGAATTAAATAAAAAAAACCTGATGATTACAAAATTTATTGTTTATACAAAGTTTATTACAATGTAATAAAGGCAAAGTTATAAAAGGTTTAAAGTGGTTTAATGATAAAGAAAAATGTTAGATATTATAAATTCCTGCAATATGAGCCCGAATGTTTCTGAATCCATCTGAAGCAAATCTATCTTGCCACATAAATTGGTATAGATATAGGTTAGGTTAGGTTAGGTTAGTTAGGTTAGAGTTGATTTTTGAATATTGATAAAAACAATGAAATTATATCTAAAAACTGCTTATATTTTTTTCTCCTCAATCCCAGATTAAGCACCTGTGTTTTGGCCTCAATCCAGATTAAGCACCTAAAAATGATTTCAGGTGCCTATTCTGGGATTGATCCCAAATTTGTTCTTATTTCTCAATAAAAATAATTCGGTTTTACAACATGTGCGACACTTGTACCACAAGCAATTATTCATTCAGTGATATTAATTATATTTGATTATCTAAACTCTTTAATCAGTGATTTTATAAATTCATTCACGTCAATTTTTGTATTAATGTGCAGTACTTTAAATAAGTGATAAAGGGTAATTTTTTAGAAACACATACCTTTTGTTTGCGTTTGTTGTAAGTAACGTCTTTAAATGCAGAAATTGTTTCGTATAATTCTTCATTCTCTTCCTCCATACATTTTTTCTCTACCTGCAACTGCGTCATTTTCATAATTCGTAACCTATGATTCATAGATTCGTTCAATGCGCAGAGAAGGAATATCACCCTTCGTTTATTTGAGGGTAAGCCGCAGGATCTTCTCACATATTCTTTTCATGTTAATGTTCTTATAAATGTAGTTTACCCCATCTTTCCAGTGTTGTCGTAGAACGTTTTATAACATTCTCCATTGGATGGCTCAATAAACAACTAAAACGAGGTCCCTTGTCCCAGGCAATGTAGAGAGATTTACTAATCTAAACCACATCAATGCACAAGGGTTCAGCGTCAAATGGGACCAACATTACTGACATACTCAATTCCTTAAAAGGTTCGAGTAAAACGGAGAAGTTCTTGAGGATGTACGGTGAATGCGGTGGAGGACTTTTAGCGCTAGAGGCCTGCGTTCCAAAGTAAATCGTACCTCACGGGATGTTGTCTTTAAATTATCTTTAAGTTTCTATATAGTATGTCACGATGCTCCAGTTTAGCTGCTATTGTAGGGAGGAGTGCATGCCTCAGATTGTGAGTCTGACCTGCTGACGAGTCATGCGTCTTAGGATTGAGACGCCCACAGGCATTAATGGCTCAGTAACACGAAAGCGCTGGACGAATCATTTAAGAATATTTATCAAAATGAAAGCATAGTTTTGGACGAGAAAAAATATATACACAAATTACTAAGTACGTTAAGTGACTCGATAGTAATTCACTTTACATTGAGGGGCTCTATTCGAGAAACAGGCGTGTCCATTCTGTTCCATTTTGGGGGCTAAAAGGTATTCACAACCAAGTTCTATAAAGTTAAAAATGTACACAATCCTTTAGCAATAATCTCACTAGTCACTCATCGTGGTAAATGGATGTAATAGTAAAAATATTTTAAATTGTCTAATCTATAGGTTGATGTTTGCCGGGGTGTAATCGGTGAGATGTAACCCAACGTAATAAGATTTCTCCTACCATTCGTCAACTACTTTTATAATGACGTCACCAAATTCGCGCTTGATTTAAATTGTATAAATTTGTTTTATTCGTGGTCACTGTGGAAATTGTTTTCCACATTGTTTACACAGCTGTGCTTAAATTTTTCTTTTTTGCACTTTTCCCTTCTTTTATCCTCCTTTACCTCTCTCCCTCTTCACTCGTTATCATGGCAACCACGCTACCTTTTTGCCCATATACTACTGCCTTCCCTATCGTTAAAATCTACAAGTAAACCAAGTCCCAACACGCTTCTACAGTTTCATATACTTTCGTGGAATGAAAAAAAATCAAGTTGACCAATAAATTTAGAAAAGCATGTAGCCATCAAAAATTTTAGCTACGCATCGAAGCGATTGATGAAAAAAAATTGTGACAAGTTGTATTTGAAATTTAACTGTTTCTTGAGCTTCAAGTAAATCTGCCCGAAGAGTAATAACAGCCTTCACGCAGGCACTAGCATCATTCATTCATTTCACGTGTTTAATTGTGAAATTTATCTCATATACAGTAGTATTATATATATATATACACACACACATATTTTGATGGTTTCGAACGACGGTTCAGGATCAACTTACAGTCGACCCCTCTGCAGCATCCCGCCTCATTTCCGGGATTTGATGGAGGAAGGGAAATGCTTTTCGATCTCCTCCTGCCCTCGTAGCCAGCCACGCATGGCTGGTCAGGGACTTTGCGCAAAAAAATGTCCAGCTGATTCATGAAATTATTGAAGTTGGTGTGCTCGAGATTCCTCGGTTCTTTTAGCAGAGCATTAACTCTTCATTAGTCGCGTATGGTCAATCTGACCCGATGCAATGTAAGAAACAATGTTATATCTTTCCACGCGATAAATGAATTGTTACAAAGTTTCGGGTTTCGTATTCTGAGGATATTTTCCATCTTCGGTTTTATGGCGTCTGTATATATATATATATACACACAATGTGTGTGTGTGTGTGTGTGTACCCCCATACGTCGCGAAGATACGTTCATGGAGACTTTGAGTAAGTACTACCTAGGATAGTAGCTGCGAAGGCAAAAATGAACGTGCATAAGACATAAGAATTTTTATAGTGGGCACACTAGGGGCCACTTCGGCCCATCGAGGTGACTCATTCCGTATTGCGTGAAATTAATGACTGATGTAATTATGATTAAATTAAATACTTCGATAAGTAAACAATTAGTAAAACATAACTAAACATGGACTTCAAACATTTAACACAAATAGCAACGTGAGTGACGCTGATTGGCTAAGTCACGTCTCCGCCTCATTCTTATTGGTCCTTCATTATGTTTGTGCCTGACAAACAACTCACTTTGTTATTAAACATTGAGACTGTTATTACTATCAGTACGTTTATATTAAAATAATAATTTACAACCAGAAAGAAACAATAGATGTAACAATATGATGTTAATGGGACAAAAATTAACGATTTCAAACATGCAGTTTTATAATTTTTTATGTTGATGTGTATACATATCTCTAAGGCTTCTATGTGCCTTTCTACACAGCTTCCGTTTCAAGACTTGACATAGATTTAGACATCTGCGAAGCCGTTCTTTGAGATGCTTTATCTTAGAAATGTTTTTTTAGGTCGGGTCGATCGCGAATAATCGAGGGAAGTTCGCGAATGCATGAAATTGTTCCGTCCCCCCATCCCTACTCTCTCTCTCTCTCTCTCTCTCTATATATATATATATATATATATATATATATACGCTCTCCACCGGACATAGCCAGGTACACTCGGCTCATTCAGTGCCGGGTTAACCCAAAGGCTTAAAGGCTGAAAGCCTTGGCCTACGAAAAAGTGTGGCCTACGAAAAAAAAAAAAAATTTCAACGCAGATTTTCTGGCAGTTGTCATGTGACCTTCAAGTAGAGGTGTTTGTTTAGTTGTTTTCTACTTTATTTGTGTAGACTGTAGAGTAGACCTAGGGAGTGATATAGAGCTAGATCTCGATGACGAAGTCATTGATTTCTCCAAATACAGTATTTCTGAGGTGTCCCTCAAATCGGCAGAGCAGGTGCTACAATTTCTTTTGCAGCACATGATGACCGCGACTTTCCTAAACCTCTACATCGCTCTACGTATTTATTTATGCTTGTTGGGTACTATTCCGAAGGAGAGAGATAATTTTCGACTCTACAGAGAGTCAAGAATTGTTATCGATCAACCCTGAGACAAGCTCGCTTATCTGCACTAGCACTCATCTCGATTGAAAGTGATTTGGCTCGCAGTTTGGATTTTTCAGAGATTATTAAGATGTTCTCCCAAAAGAAAGCCAGAAAGATAAGGTCACTTAGGTTAAACCGTTAGATGTTTTCAATGTCCGGCTTTTTGCTCGGTTTACTGTGTGCAATTTACTTTACGTTTGTTTGCTTTACAATTTATACGGGGCTGCAATAAACCTTAGCCCCCCCCGGCCATGGCCTAAACCATTAGAGGTACAGTAAAACTAAACATACCTTGCAAAAGAGAATTTAATCCTGCATTTAATGAGAAACAATTAAAACTTGGTGTTCGCGCCATTGGCTTCCAAGACAGCCTGAATTCGCTTTGGGTAGCTTGCCAAAAGTGACGTGAATAGATCTTGATCGTTATGCAAATTTGCTAAAACGGTTTCAATGTGTTGCGTCATTGTATCTTTCGAAAATCGATTTGCTGCAGGTTCTTGAAACAAGAGACATTCAACCTTGTCTTTTATAACTGATCCAATGTGTTCACAGACGTTCAGGTCAGGAGAATTTCCTGGCCATTCTTCATTTCCAAAGAAATCGATCTCATGGTTCGCAACAACTGTTGAGTGGCTAATGCCTTAAAACAGGGGACCTTATCGTGAAGAAGTGTGACCTGATCGACATCCATAACATTGTTTGGGTTTCTTAGAAAAGGAATGAAATGCTGGATAGAATAATATCACGAAAATACTGTCCATCCCAACTCTGACCATTTGGCTTCAGCACCCACATGAGCTTCTTTGCAGTGAACAAAACAAACACACCAACACAGTCTGGACTTTTTAATAATTCGCGATAATGTTCATTGTCATCGATTTCATCTGGTGTTGTGGCCCACACTCGATCATTTTGGTAGTTAGGCCGACGTGTTACGTAAACAAAAAATTCATCGGAGATAGCTAAGTGCATGAAATCATCCACATCCCAATCTTCAAGATAATGGGCAAATCACATTCTGTCATCGATGTTAAGTTGAGTTTTTCTTGGCTTTGGAAGTTCATGCCAAGGCTTTAAACCTTGCCTATGACGGTACAGTCGAATGATCTCATCACTAACGATCTTTCCTCTCAACACTTCGATCTTCTAGAAAGTTTAGCACAGCTGTTTTTCCGCTTACGCGCACCGCTTTCAATGATGTCCTTTGTTTCCTGAGAGAGTGGCAAATTTGGGCGCCCAGATTTGGTTGTATCCATTTCACATTCATCCAAAGTTTTATTCCAATTTCTTTTGACGAAGTCCTCACTTCTTCGCAACTTTTTGGCAACCCATGAACGTGTTATAAAGGTGGCTCCAGCATCACGAGCTTCCCGAAATGTTATTGCTCGTATGCGATCTATCACACGTTGCCTCTCCGCATCACCAATTAATTGAGAAGCCATTATATTATCACTTTATCAGCTAGAGTAATTTAATACCTGCAATAAATAAAGAATTTTATATATTTTATAATTACTAAAAACTATTTCGATATAAGTAAACATGTAAGCTGCAAATGGGGGGGCTAAGGTTTTTTGGAACCCCTTATACTTTACGTTTGCTTGCTTTACAATTTACTTTACTCTGTGCAATATATATATATATATATTACTTGGTGAAATATATTTTTTTTATGTAGGCCTATCGTATTTAATCTCTTAAAATTATCTATATTATACTCAATTACAAATGAAAAATATGTAATCTCATTTAATAAAGCATCTATATTTGTCGAGTACTTTTTCTAATACCGATATATTGGAAAGATTTGTTGAAGTCCAAGCAGTCCAGCCTTGGCCTACGAAATCCTTAATCCTGCCCTGGGCTCATCTGGTACCGTCTTGATCCAGGCATCTAGTCTTCTCTTAAAGACTTCAACTTTGACCCCTGTAATGTTTCTGAGGTCCTTTGGAAGCTGGTTAAAAAGTCTTGGCCCCCTGACACCCAAACTGCTTTCCTTCAGTGTTGAGGAGGTCTCTTGTCGGCTTTTAATTTGGGAACACTACACATTCTGCCTTTCCTATTTTCCAGTGTTGTTTGAATGGTAATTGGGTTTAGTTTTAGGTTTGGTACCAGTTTTCGATCATTTTCCATATGTAGATTATGGTGTGCCTCTCTCCTCTTCTTTCCAGGGAGTAGTACAGATTTAGTTTACGTAGTCTTTCCCAGTAACTTTGCCATGGGGAATGACATCTGGAATCCCATGCCGGTCCCAAGCCCGGATAAAAGAGGAGGGTTGCCATGACAGGCCTAGCAAGCCGGTGGTGTAAAACCCTTATTGCTCGAGAAACTCAAGAACCAGCCTCGGAACCAGGATTGATAAACAGATCACGGACAAGGAAGCGAAATTGGACACGAAAAATGAACACACTCAGGATTAGATGCGGAACGATTAACATAGCAACTTATAGGGGGAAAGAAGATGAAATTTTGGACATTATAAGAGAAAGGAAAATCGACATCTTGGGAATGGCAGAAACAAGGCATATAGGTGGAAAACTGGGAAGGGACTTGGGGGATGGATATGTGCTCATGTACAGAGGAGTGGAGGAGGGCCGGAGGAGGATGCACGGAGTAGCAATGATTATTGGACCGAGATTGTCCCCAAACATACAGACTGTAGAATTAATAATCGAAAGACTAATGAAATGTAAGTTGAGAATTAGGAATAAAACACACATTCTTTACCAGGTTTATGCGCCACAACAGGGGCATAGTGAAGAGAAGACCAACTTCATGGAACTATTAGATGACAATTATGAAGTGGGAGGAGAGGAGGTGGGACTGCTTATGGGAGATTTCAGTGGTAGAGTGGGAATGGAGAGGGAGGGAGGGAGTGGAGCAGGTAATTGAACCTTTCGGAGAACAGAACCGAAATGCAGAGGGAGAGAAACTAATAGATTTCTGCGTAAGGAACGAACTAAAGATCATGAATGGATTTTTCAAACACCAGGAGACCCATAAGTTTATGAGATACAGGTGGAACCAAGTGACAGGAAACTTTGACCAAAAATCCATCATAGATTACTTTATATGGTCCGATAAGAGAATTGTTAGAAAGGTGAAGGTGATACCAGGGGTTACGTTAGACTCCGACCACAGATTACTGATAGCAGATTTGAAAATGCAGAAAATAGTAGCAACAAAAGAGGAGAAGAGGAAGGTAAGAAAGACAAAGAAATTGCAGGATGAGAACACTAGAGTCAGATTCAGAGAGGAACTTGAAAGAAATATAGCTGAGACGGAAGAAAACAATGAATGGGAAACCGTGAGAGATTGTGCTAAGAGGGTTGCGGAGGAGATTTTGGGAACTGAGTGGGTGGGGGGAGGAAGAAGACGACATACACCATGGTGGACAGATACAGTGAGAGGCACAGTAAAACAGAAAACTATAAAACATAGGAAGTGGTTGAGGCAACGTACACAGGAATCAAGACGGGAATATGTGCAAGCAAGAAATGAAGCTGAGCGGGAGAAGAAAGGGGCAAAACAAATGGCAATGAGGGAATTGGGAAAAAAGTTGAGAGAAGATGAGAAAGGAAACAAAAAACTGATTTATAGCCTTGCAAAATCTTATACGAAGGGAAAGAAAAAAGTATACAGTATTAAAAATGAAGCGGGAAATGTGATAGTGGAGCTTGGAGTAATTAATAGACGATGGTCAAATTATTTTAAAAATCTAGTGAATGGAGATCCAGAAGAAGAAGTGGAGGGAGCGGATGGAATATACCAGGAATTAGCAGAACATGTAATTATTACCAGAGAAGAAATGGAAAAGGCTGTTAATAAAATGAAGACTGGAAAGTCAACGGGAGTGGATGAGTTTCCGATTGAACTTATAAAGGAGGGAGGC
>JAJOZX010003747.1:0-57500 GCA_023014485.1 Bathynomus jamesi | reverse complement strand
TCAATTAAATAAAAAAAAATAAAAAATTTCGAAACATTCCTTAAGCTTTACGTACCTAATATTACATTTATAAATAATGAATTTGAATATAAAATAACTAAATAACGGCATATAATGCTGAAAATAAATAGTTATTAATTTCTCAAGTTTGTCAGATTTTAAAATAATCGTCTTGTTATGAATGTAGTTGTTATTTATAGATTTTACCCAAGCAAGCCAAACTTTACAAGGCATGAGGCACCTTAAGATGTTCATTAAACTTCACAAAATTCCATAACATCAGTTTACACAACTAATCGAATATTTTGAGAGGGTGAGACTTTCAAAAAAAAAAAAAAAAATTCAACCCTTATAAGGGTGAAACACCCTAATATACATATATATACACTGTATATTCACCCTCAGATTGATTTCCGTTTTATATTTACAAACACCGATAGCATTAAATCTTATTCTCTTGATAAAGAAAAACTCCCTGATAGACGAACATCGAGGAGTTTCTAGGCGTACTTCACACCCTCTGAATAAACCCTCAGGGTACTCAGGGTACTCAGGAATTTATAAAGTAGGTTTTTATCATTAATTCTATTTTTGCTATTAATTTCATTCCGCAATATGTTTTTATTTTAATATTTTTTAATGTGTTTTACCTTTTTAATATTTTAGAATTTTAGAGTACTGAAGATGAAAAATTATTTCCGAAGCCTCGTCTGCATATTAAACAAGAATGACAAATATTTGGGTTTTCCTATTTATTCTTAAACTGCGCTTCCCCTGGAGCAAACCTTTAAATGAAATTATATACCTGGTAAACCTGGTAAAAGTCCCGTACGTCGGTCTCTCTTTATACGAAAGTCAAGCTGCTAGCCCCACCTTTAGGCTTGGCTTGATAGAGGAACGAGTTGCTTTCTTGCGATCTCCATCGCGCAAAGCCAGAGCCAGGTATCTAGTCTTCCTTAAGATTTCAACTTTAACCCCTGTGACGTTCCTGAGGTCCTTTGAAAGCTGTTGAAAAGTCTTGGCCCCCTGACAACTAAGCTATTTCCCTTCAGTGTTCAGAGTGTTTCTTGTCGGGCATTTAGTTTGGGAACACTACACATTCTTTCTTTCCTATTTTCCAGTGTTGTTTGGATGGTAATTGGGTTTAGTTTGAGGTTAGGTACCATTTCTTTTTATCATTTTCCACATGTAAATTATGGTGTAACTCACTCTCTTCTTTCCAGCGAATACAGATTTAATTTATGTAGTCGTTCCCAGTAATTGAGTTCTTTGCAGCTATCAGTCTTGGCTGTGAAATTTCTCTGGATTTCTAGTTTATTAATTTCTTCTTTTCTGTATGGAGACGTCAAGACTTAGCAGTATTCAAGTTTTGGTATGATCAGTGTTTTCAGCAGGGGAATCATTACCTTCTTGTCCCTTCTTTTGAAGGTTCTCAACAGCTATCCTGTAACTCTTTTTGCTTTGTTTATCGCTATCCGATTCTATGTTTCAAATCTTCCATCATCGGTCATTATTACCCCTAATACTTTTGCTTTCTTGATTATCTGAATTTCCTGTCTATCTGGAGCATAGTATGCTTTTTAGGTTCTTCATTTCTTCCATATCTCAAGAGCTGAAATTTCTCTGTTAAAATTCATGTTATTTTCTTTTGACAATTTTTATATTCTGTTTTTGTGTCCCTCTGTGGGGCTTCCACCTCTTCTGTTTTGCCGATTTTTCTGCTGATCTTTGTGTCGTCAACAAAGAATGTTATTATACTGTTGTCGTCTACTTCATTGTCTACGTCTGTCAGCATGATAATAACTAGGAGTGGGGTTAATACTGTTCCTTGTGGAACTGAGCTGCGTACTTCAGATTCTGATGATAATATACCTTGGAATTTCATGGTTTGCTGCCGTTCCCTGAGGAAGTTGTAGATCCATTTGTCCACTTTGTTTGTTATTCTCATGTTTTTCATTTTATGTGCCATTATGTCATGGTCACAATTATCGAGTGTTTCAGCAAAATCCGTCCATATTACATCGTAGTTTTCATTGCTTTCAAGCGCATCTGTGATATTGTTATAGTGCTCTGTTAGTTGTGATAGGCACCATCTTCCTGACGGAATCCATGCTGGTTTTCACTGAATCTTTCCTATGTCTCCAAGAAGTCATATATTTTCTCCCTGACTATTCTTTCAAATATTTTGGTGATGTCAGATGTGATGTCAAGGATACCGGTCTATATTTCTTTGCTTGAGACCTATCCCGTCTTTTATATATAGGAACAATGTTCGTTCTTTTTAGTGTGCTCGTATTTCCCCCGCGTCCAGGGATTTTCTCCATATCCAATGAAGAGGTGTAGGCATTTCGTTCTTACAGTTTTTAATCAACAAGGCACTTCATTTGTCCGTCCTGCATCTGAATATGATTTCATGTAATTTTAGAATTAAAATTAAATTAATAAATTAAATTAATAAATTAAATTTGTTCGTGTCACTAACTGGTAGCTTTCGTTTATCTTCTGCGGTAACTTCTAAATCAGTTATACATTCTCCATTAATTCCTCTTCATAAAAAGGTATTTCTGTCAGATACTGCTTTGTCTCTATTTGGAGTACTGAAAACTGATTCATATTGAGCCTCAATATTTCAGATATTTTAAATCATCGGTTAGTACATTATTTTCTTTCCTTAAGGGTGTGATAGTGGTCCGCGTTTTGGTTTTTCTTTTCGTGAAGCTATAGAATTTTTGGGTTATCTTTTATTGTTTTCACCGTGTGTTCCTCTTCTCTCTGAATGGCCCTTAATTAGAGCCTCTATTTCCCTGTCTATACTTTCGAATTTTACTTGTATCACGTTTTTGTTGTTGTTTGCGCAATTAACTAACTTCATGGCTACTCTCCTTCTTTTGCTGATTAGTTTTCGCTTTTACCTCTCGAAATAATTCCCCTTTCCCTTTTTTTTTTTTTCCTTTTTTTTTTGTCTGTACTGTCGGAATATATTTTTCTAAGATTTTCAGCGTCTTTTTTTCCAAGGTTATTAGCATTTCTTTGGTTGTTTTATCCTCTAATCGTTTTCCACTATTTGTGCCATATGCATATGGGATCTGATTTCTCCCCAGTTTATAGTCTTCGAGCAGTGGTTCCATCCTCGTGTCGCGACCCAATTCAGGGTCGCGGGGATCTTCATGTAGGGTTGCGAAGGGTCACTATATTCACTATTTCTTAATTCAATTTATATTTATATACATATTTAAATTTTATCATAAGCCTGAGAACCGGGAGGTACTGTTGGTGGCCAATTTAGGGTCGCAGCCAAAAATGGCTGGGAACCACTCTCTTAGAGTTTAAATTAAATATCTCAAATTTGCTTCTTTCTTCAGTATGAGTATTTTATTTTAGTGTTCTCGCAATATCAGTGGATACCTCGATAATGTTGTGGTCTGAGATATTTGTTGGTGTTATTTTTATATCATTGATGATTAAGTTGGTGTTATTCGTGAATATCAAATCCAAGCAGTTATTTTTTCTGGTGTTATCTGAAAAATTATCTGAAAAGTAATGCCTCCATTTGAATAATTCTGGATTGTGTAGAGGTAGCCAGATAAAACCGGTTTCGTGTTGTAACTTGATATCCCCACCACATTTCAGATTGTTTAGAGGTAACCAGATAAAACCGGTTTTGTGTTATAGCCTAATATAGCCTACACTCATTCTACACGTTGATTCAGTTTCGATTACAATAAAAAGAAGTAAAGACGTTCGCTTCAAGCAAAGTGCCGTAATTGAATTTTTGACCGCGGAAAGTGTTGCTCCCATAAACATTCATCGATGAATGCAAGCTGTGTACGACAAACAGTGTGTTGATGTAAGTACCGTTCGACGTTGGGCGAGGCAGTGTAAAGAAGGAGAAGCAGGGCAAGAAAATTTGCACGACAAACCGCGAAGTGGAAGGCCTGTAACGGCAACCTTCGAGTCTCATCGAAACTACGTTGACGAACTGATTCGTGGAAATCGTCGTATTAAACAAAATGAAATTGCTGCAATGCTTGATATCTCTAAAGAGCGAGTGGAACACATTATCAGTATTCTAGGTTACTGAAAGGTCTGCGCCAGATGGATGCTCGCATGCTCACTGCCGAGATGAAAACTGAGAGACTACGCATTTGCCAAGAAAATCTGCAGCGCTTCGAAAATGAAGATGAATTTCTGCACAGCATTATGACAGGAGACGAGACGTGGGTCCACCATTATGACCCTGAAAATAAACGGCAATCCATGGAATATCGGCACAAAAATTCACCTCAACCAAAAAAATTCCAAGTTCAAAAACCCGTTGGAAAAGTGTTGACGACTGTTTTTTGGTATATCAATGATGTTGTTCTCGAAGACTTTACGGAAAAGGGGATAGCAATCAACTCCGCACGTTATATTGAAACTATGAAGTTGAAAAAACGGATCAGGAGGGTTCGCACCCACAAAAACGCCGTCACTGTTCACCATTACAACGCACGGCCTCACACCAGTGTTCAAACGCGAGAAGCAATTGAGGATCTGCAATTCACCGTCTTGCCGCATCCGCCATATAGCCCCGATTTAGTACCATGCGATTTTCACCTCTTTCCTAAACTTAAAGAACATCTCCGTGGAAATCGGTACGAGTCTGACGAAGAAGTTAAGGCCGCTGTGAAATTTTGGTTTCGTAGTCAAAGCTCAGAGTTTTACCGGGATGGATTTCAAAAACTCATTTACCGTTGACGTAAATGTATCGAGGTGATTTTACAGAAAAGTAAATGTATCGTTTTGAAGAATAAACTCTAATGTGCATATCTGCTTTTGTTTCGATAAAATCCTTCAACCCCTTTCAAAATTTGAGTGGAAGCATTACTTTTCAGCCCACCCTCGTGTGTGTGTGCATGTATATATATATATATATATATATATTATATATATATATATATATATATAAAACACAGCCACCTTTTCGTCTTTCTTTTAGCTCGTAGTATGTTGTGACCATCAATTTTTATTTCTTTTTTATCCATGCAGTTTTCAATCTCCTTGGCAGTCTTTAAGATGTGTTTTTCTGTGAGGCATGCGATGTCAGTCCTTGTTTCTTCCATAATTCCTTGCAGGTATAAAAACTCATGTGGTTCGGCCTTACAGTAGCCCTTCAATATTTGCCAGGACTATATTTGATTTCTGTTTTGAATTGTCCTTCGAGTATCCCAAATTCAATTTCCCCTCAGTGTCACGTGTTTTATATTCCTATAGTCCTCCAAGAAAGCTCCGTTTCTGGTTACCTGTTTTGATAGTTTCTTACTTGGTAACGGATCGGTTCGGAGGTCCTCAGCTGTGTCTACTGTATGTGCTGAATAAGGCTTAGTAGTTGTGTCTGCGACATCGAGAAAAGTTGCTCCGTGGTTTGTGTTTGGAGGTGATAATAGTAGCATTTCGTACCATTTTTGCAGACCCCTTGCCTTGCATAGTACTTACAAATGGTGAGATGATAAAATTTGCAGCAGTCGTCAGCTTTATAGTGACCGTTATTATAAGAGAAATTGCACATGGTGGAGTGCTCATGTATACATTGCCCTTCTTTATATCTGCAGAAACCCTTTGCATAATATATACCTACAGTTCTTTCAACATTATTACTCAGAGCCTTTATTTTTGTTGTTGGTTCCATTTCCTTTTTCGGAGTTGACCTCAATCTGTTATTGTGATTTCCCACTTGTTTTTCGCTATTTACTCTATTGTTATATATGGGGAATGTAATAAGGTTAATTAATTATTGGTTATAAATTTACCAAGAAACAGAATTGTTCATGAAAATAGAACACAATTGAAAACGTGAAAATGGCTGCGTGCTGCGTTCAAGCTAAAAAGGTCCTTCTTTCGGAGAAATTATAAAATTCTTTTGAGAAAAGATTTGGACGAAAATACCCATGTGAATTAGAAATAAGGCAATGAATTCAATTGTTTGTTTAATTCTGGATAATTTCGAATAACAAATACTATATATGGATTACCCGAAACACTAAGGGAAGAGACTAAATTAAAAATTTTAATTACTTTAAAGTCTGGAAACAGCCATTCAATTTCAATTCTTCATCCTTTTGCCCAGACGAAAAACAAAAAGAATGATACGATATATAAACGATTGCCTCATTCATAAAAGGGAAGATTCCTTTAGGATTAAATCGTTAACATGTTAAATTACATCTTTCTAATATGCTGGTATTGTTAAAACTGAGAAACCAAGGACAAAAGGTAATTAGAGATTTAATATAGAGTAATTACATCTTACGCCTGGTATCGTATAAGGGATCGTCCATAAATGATGTCACGCAAAATTTCTAATTTTTAGACCCCCTCCCCCCTTTGTCACAAATGGTTACAAAATTCTGAACCCCCCCTTCCCCATGTCACGGTCACAAACTATATGTAAAATTGTAAAAAAAAATACAGTGAAATAACACATTTATTTAAAAATTCATTCAAATAGTAGCTTTTTTGTTAATATCTAGCAGTGCTAGCTGCCAGATGTATGAGAATTTACGTTTTTCAGCTCATAATATTACACTAGTCGACAAAAAGAATCCTATCAATATTTTAGTTTTTACATTAAACCTTTAAAAATGTCAACATAACGCAAAAAAAAATTTGTGATGTCGCAAAAATTTTAGATCCTCCCCTCCCCTCTGTCACAAATGGTCAAAATTACAGACTCCCCTTAAAAGCGTGACATCATTTATGGACGCCCCCTAAGTAGCATATGCCCCCAAAAAGGGTGGAAGTATTGTACAAAAAACGAAATTAGACCTGAAGCGGCTAACAAAGGTAAATCTTGGATCGAAATATTCTTTACATACTGCCGAATTACATACTGGCAAAATTAAAATTAGCCAGAAATCGCCTCCAAAGTTCAGCAATATTCTGGCAATAGTATCTCTGTTATTATTTGAGTTAGAACGTTCACTTTTGGCTAAATTAGAGTTCTAAGTATGCTAATGAAGAAGTTGATGAGTTTTTGGAATAGATTTTCATATTTTATATTTTATATATATTTTTTTTAATTTTTTGATTTTCTTATTATGCCGAACTTTGGGTGCGATTTCTGGCACAGAATGATTCCATTGATTTTTCATCACTATCACTAGCACGGTGAGACATTGCTGCACACGTTGATAATAGTTAGAAGCCGGGTGAATTTGGCTCGCGCTCCTGCTGTTCCCGCCACGCAGAGACCGAGCGTCCCACCCCCACCCCCATCACCTCCCACCAGTTGAATGGGATATTGGGGCCTTAAGACGCGCATCACATCTGGGCGGCAGAAGTGTAAAAAGTAGTTCGCTTCATAAGGTTTTCAACCATACTTCTAGTGTCGTAAGGTCATTATAACCCAAACCACGCGATAGAGGAAGGGTGGAAATAATGACATCCATCAAAAACACGTTTTCGCCTGTGGTGGCGCTTAGGTACCTTAAGACGCGCAACCTCTCATATATAAAAAGTAAAAAACAAATTAATATATCAAAAGAGTTTCTCTATTTCAATTAAACAAATTTTTATCTTTTTATAACAAATTTTGCTCAATTTGAAGTCTCTCTCAATTTATATACGGCAAGCATAATAAACGTAAACAGTCCGAATTCGACCCAGTATAAATTAGTGTTTTTAACGATTATTTTTCGACTTTAAACCTTTAAATTAACTTAAATTATAAAGCGAACTAAAACTACAAAGCGATGCCTGTAAATCCATTATTTACATCCAGTCAAAAAATAATCTTAAAAACTCGAATAGATTCTGGAAAATTTTGCTACTTCTTTATTGAATCTCTCAGAATGCTCTACTCTCTCTCTCTCTCTCTCTCTATATATATATATATATATATATATATATATATATATACAGGGTGGGCCGTAAGTTTCCATACATAGGAAAAATAAACATTTTTTTATGGACAACCATTTTTATTTATATAATATGCTCTACATGGTTGCCATTGTTTTGAAAACACATTTCAATACGTGTTCCCCACTGTTGATGAACACGCATTAGCACAGTTGACGTTATGCTTGTAATGGCGTTGGTGATACGTTCCTTTAGATGATTATGTCTCGTATCTTTTCCTGATACACCATGGCCTTCAAGTGCCCCCAAAGATAGAAATCAAGGGGGGTGAGATCTGGGGATCTGGGAGGCCACTCCACAGGACCACGCCGACCAATCCAAGCATCCGGAAACTGCTGATCCAAATACCGACGCACGTGAAGACCATAATAAGGTGGAGCTCCATCTTGCTGGAAGTAAACTGGGAAGTTACCTTCCTCGTTTAGCAGGGATGGGAAAATCTCTTCTTGCAACATGTTAAGATACCTTTCGGCATTAAGATTTCCACTGACAAAAATTGGTCCAATAATTCTGTCACCCCATATCCCGGCCCACACCATCACTTTACCGGCACCTTGCATCTTCGTCGGACTCAGCCAGTTAGGGTTAGCATTACTCCAATAACGTATGTTTTGCCGATTAACCTCTCCATTGACGTAAAAATTTGCTTCATCAGTAAACAAGATCTTAGTTGAAAAGTTTGCATCCTCGTTCACTTTGGTTAATGCCCATTCACAGAATTCCATCCGTCTATCCGGGTCGTCTTCACTCAAATGCTGTGCCATATGCAATTTGTATGGATGCCATTTGTTTGCTTTCAAAATGCGCCTGATACTCGATCTGCTGACACCACTTTCTGCAGACAACCGTCGTGTACTTTTTCTGGGACTCCGTGAAAGCGCTGTAAGTATCGTAGCTGTTGTGTCTTCATCGGTGGCTGTACGTCTTGGACCACTTCGCGGTTGATCTGCAACATTTCCAGTTTTCTGAAACTTGTTAATAAGTTTTGCCACAGTGTCGTGTGTGATGTTCGTTCCATGTTGTCTGTTAAAGTTCATTGCAACCATGCGACTGCTTCCCGACCCAGCCATCAGTATGATTTCAATTCGTTGCTCTTTCGTCAAACGTATATTCTTAGGGTATCTGAAACATAAAAACAAACGTTTAAATTTTCCTATGTATGGAAACTTACGGCCCACCCTGTATATATTATTACCTAAAAATGCGTCACCAAACGCTCAAACAATTAGACGGAGTGTGAATAAAAATGTGTTTAGCTCGTGAAAACGATTGTCTTGGCAGAAATTCCCTTCAGTCATCGGATGGCCTTGGGCTTAAGAAGGTGTTTTTGTGTGTTACGATTTAGTTGTAAATTTAGAATAGTATTACGTCTCTCTCCGACTTAAAATGTTAACGTTACTACCCCCACCCTCTCGCATTAACCCGCTTATCTAAAAGCGTATCGGCATAAATAAAAGTTAGTAAAGTGTAATTAGTGTATAAGCAATCCCCCGGTCTTCTTTGCATTGTTCGAATCAAACTCGGTCACGTGCTACCCATATTTATAAAGCACAGCGAAACGAGAGTAAAGAGAACGATAAATGAAAGATAGAGAGAAAATGAATAGAAAGTAGAGTAAATAATGAAATATAATAATGAAGGAATGGGCCCTTAAAGAAATTAAACACAACATTTTGGTGGCTACGCGGTGTTCCTATATATAAATATAAGGGCTTTCCCACGTCGCCTTATATTTCGGTCAAAATTGTTGCTACCCGTATTATAGCATTAATAAATATTCTGGTTCGATTATTTAAATAGCAAGATGCATTGTGTTAACTCATTTGCAAGCAAATTTCGATTCTCGTTATTTAACAGATCATTGTAACTGTTTTTCAAGATGGCGCCCATCATTTTCAAAATCTCTTCTCATAGCGAGCATTTACGTAATTTTCGCTGTCAATTTTTTTTTAATCTCGTTGGAGTCTAGATTTCCAACCGCTTTGACTCAAAATTTCTCTGATTGTCTTGTCGAAGCCGTAATAATGTGAAGTCAAAATTAGAGTCTGGATTCAAGAGTTGTTTGTTTCCTTTTCGCGTTGATTTTTATACGGTAAGGTTTATAATGTTTGAGCGTTTGGTGACGCATTTTTAGGTAACAAAAAAAAAAATATATATATATATGATGAATAAAACCACGAAGGAAAGGAAACACAGATGGTGCTCAAGCGCTTTCGTCTAATGACATCCTCAGGAACACTGAAGTACAAAAAGAATTACAGCCTATATATAGGTTACAGAAAAAAAAAATATATATATATATATATATATATACATACAATAAACGGAGAAACGAAATTAAAGGATTGTGGAAGGGGGCACACAAATTTATAAAAACTATCGATTTTTAGCACAAGATTAAGATTTGTTTCCAAACAATGTTATAGATAAAAAAAAAATAAAAATAAAAAATAAATATATATATATACAAATTTATACTGGAAATCTGCCCCTCCTCTCCATATTATATGGAGTTTTTCGAAATTACTTACATTCCGAGAATCCTGGGGGTTGGCATCCCTTGGTTGCGGTACGTCGACGATATTTTGTGTATCTGGCCGATGAATCGTGACCTGGATAACTTCCTCCTTCAATTAAATTCAAGTCCCCTCTATTAAGTTTACTTTAGAAGTGGAACAAGACAATTCAATCCCATTTTTGGATGTGCGTGTACATAGGGAAAGCCCAGGTTTTAAGTTTAGTATCTATCGGAAAAAAACAAACAATTTGTCCTACATACACTTTTACTCGGGACATGACACCCCCACTAAGAAGGCCATTTTTTCTTCAATGTTTCTCCGCGCCCTTAGGATCGCCAGTCCGGAATACATCGATGCCGAATTAGAAAAAATCAACGGTATTGGAAGTGATCTGTTATCCATCTGCGTTTATGGAATCTTGTCTCAACAAGGCAAAACGAACTTTCTATCGTGTCAATAACACTCGTTCTTTGTCAAAAAATATTTTAGTACTTACATTTTTCCCGGGCTTTTTAGGCATTGATAATGTATTTAAACTTTTGGATATTAATGTAGTATTTTCATATAACAATATTGTGAAAAATATCATAGTAAAAAATAGCCCTACCAATAATTCAGGAATTATCTATAAAATTGGCTGTAAACAATGTGATTCCTTTTACATAGGTCAGACGGGAAAGGATTTGCACACACGTATAAAACAGCATCAATATTCCGTTAGAACAGGACAATTGTCCAGTGCCCTTTTTGTCCATTTGTCAGAGTTATCCCACTCTATTGATTGGAATAATGCTTCAGTTTTATTCCACTCTAGCAACATTGTTAATAGAAATATTCTTGAGTCTGCCATTATCCAACTAACAAATAACTTCAACATAAGCAAAGGTCTTTTCAACTCGATCCTGTTGTTTTGAATTCCTTCAGAACAGATTTAGATAAGAAAGGTAGAACGCTAAATCTTTGGTAAAAAATTGGTATGCCACCCTAATAACTTTTATTTTTCAATTTTTATATACAAAAAAATAGGGCAGAGTGCTAAAACCCGGGCAGATTTCCAGTATAAATTTGTATATATATATATTTTTTTTATCTATAACATTGTTTGGAAACATCTTTTAATCTTGTGCTAAAAATCGATAATTGTTCAATTTTTATATACAAAAAGAGCAGAGTGCTAAAACTTGGGCAGATTTCCAGTATAAATTTGTATATATATATATTTTTTTTATTTTTATTTTTTTTTTATCTATAACATTGGAAACAAATCTTAATCTTGTGCTAAAAATCGATAGTTTTTCCTTATAAATTTGTGTGCCCCCTTCCACAATCCTTTAATTTCGTTTCTCCGTTTATTGTATATATATATATATATATTTTTTTTTTCTGTAACCTATATATAGGCTGTAATTCTTTTTGTACTTCAGTGTTCCTGAGGATGTCATTAGACGAAAGCGCTTGAGCACCATCTGTGTTTCCTTTCCTTCGTGGTTTTATTCATCATAAATATTTTTCACGTGTTACTTTCGTGAAATAATTTTCATATATATATATATATATATATATATATATATATATATATATATATTTATATTTATATTATATAGTAGATCATTCTAAGAGATTCAATAAAGAAGTAGCAAAATTTTCCAGAATCTATTCGAGTTTTTAAGATTATTTTTTGACTGGATGTAAATAATGGATTTACAGGCATCGCTTTGTAGTTTTAGTTCGCTTTATAATTTAAGTTAATTTAAAGGTTTAAAGTCGAAAAATAATTGTTAAAGATACTAATTTATACTTGGTCAAATTCGGACTGTTTAAGTTTATTATGATTGCCGTATATAAATTGTGTGAGGCTTCAAAATAAGAAAAATTTGATACAAAAATATAAAAATTTATTTAATTGAAATAGAGAAATTGTTTTTCGTAAATTCTTTTGATAAATTAATTTGTTTTTACTTTATATATATATATATATATATATATATATATATATATATACACATCAATTTTTATATTTTCATAGGTGGTGATTGATTGTTGTTGTATTTTTTCTTTCATTTTCAGCACAATTCTGAGTGATGTTTTGTATGGTTAGGCTGTTTAAAATTTTTTTATCCCGAAATTAGGTTTTATTGTGTTAAGGAGTTTTAACATTTAATTTTAGACGTGGTTCGGATTCAACGTTAAACTGTAGGTGTAAGGTGGAGTGGCACGCTTGACCTTCATTAGAATGAACAATTTTGATAGGTCCGGGTTTGTATATTATTATTATTTTTATTATATATATATACTCCTCGTTAGTAGTTCTTATGCTATTATATTTTTCATTGCATATATTCCTTCGCTTGTATAGGAAGGTATATTTATTTTCAATATATTTCGTGAAATTGGATCCAATAATTTGTCTAAATAAATAGTGATGTGATGGTGTTTTATTTAATTCTTTTGGATGTATATATAAACGTTATTATTATTATTATTACTATTTAATTATAGCAAATGGCTGGTTAGGCCTTCTAAGTCAACTGGCGGGTTATGCCAACTGGCGGTTTAAGTCAGCTGACAGGTACAAATGCACACACATGCACGTATACCTCCGATTAGGATTATGCCAATCCAATTATTCGTCTAACTAAACTGAGTGATGTGGTGGTGTTTTATTTTATTCTTTTGGTTGTGTATATATAAACGTTATTATTATTATTATTATTATTATTTAATTATACCAAATTGCTGGTTAGGCCTTCTAAGCCAACTGGTGGATTAAGCCAGAATATATGCTTCAATTAAATAAATAGCACAAACTGGCAACTCAGCCTTCTAAGCCAACTTGCTGATTAAGCCAGAATATATGCTTTAAATAAAAAGCGCAACCTGGCAACTCAGCCAGATAAGCCAACTGGCTTATTAAGCCAGCTGGCTGATTAAGAACATATTGAGACAACGGCCGCTCGGCTGAAGTCTTAATATGCGCTTGGCTCCTGCCAGGCGAACACCTCTCTTCCTTTCTCTCCTGCTCTCTCTTTCTCTTGGGGGATAACTCCGCCTCCAAGGTGCATAACCCCTTGTTGCTCTTGCAACATTGCACCCTCCCCCTTTGTTGCATAACATCTCGCAACACCCCCTCTCCCCATTTGTTGCATAAAGTCTTGCAACATTCCCTCTCCTCTTTGTTGCATAACATATTGCGACATTCCCTTTGTTGCATGACGTTATGCAGCATTTCCGTTGCAACATTGATCAACATTTGCAATTGCATTGCACGCTCCCATTTTGCGCCCATACTACATCCTCATCAGTCACTTTGACCCCAAATTCTTCTGCAAGTTGTGCTTCGTAATCCTCATCGTCATTTCTAATGTTGTAGGCGTTCTTAGTGAGTTGGTCATTAAAGCCGCTCGCTTTTTGGTACCATTCGACACTTTTAGGTTTTTGTTGGCAGCGTTCATTCTTAGTTTGTTAAAATGTTCATAATCGTCTCTTATTTTTTTTGCATGGTATAGACACTTTTATTAATTCAATCTCGTCTTAGTTCATTTGTAACTATCTTACTGGCATCATCTCGAGTCATTGACATTTTCTGTCCTTTTACTCCTTTTTTGCAAAGTGGAAGCATCCTACCAATCACAACTGTCCCTCGTTGCAACTTTCCAGTCGTTTTAAATTCGTCCACTTCTGTGTAGGTTTCCCCAAAAAGTTCCTTTCTGGCAGCACTGCGTGATTTCCTTTCACCAGCCATCATTACCAATCAGCAATCACTAAGCATTAGGATCTGCAAGTAGAGTAAAACCCCATTAGTCGGCATATAACACCGAAATATGATAGGTAATACAAATCATAGTCATGCTAGATGTATCATATACTGTAGTATGTCATTATTATTATTATTAAAGTAGATTATATAAAATATTGTATTTTATATATTATTTACTATTATTATTAAAGTATATATGCTATATTATTATTAAAGTAATATATACAATTATTATTAAAGTAAATTAGTACAACATTGATAGTACAAGAAACCACAAAAGAGAAAGCAGCCAAACACCAGAACACCAGAACAAGCCAAAACACTAAAGTAAGCCTAAATAAAACATCACTATTACGACACACTAGATACTTAACAACAGTGAAGAATGAACATAACCATGATTAAAAATATAGCAAACATTTATCAACTAATTATTTTTTCTATCAGGTATAAAGGTTTGAAGGTGGGAGGTCTCATTCATCCTTTATGTTCGATATGGATAGGGCATTTTTTCAAATTTTTCGTCATCTATCTGCTTAACCACACGCCTAATGTCTCTCATTTGTTCATTTTCGAGTTCAGCGACCATGAAAACATATGAAAAGACATATTACATGTGAAGGGTAGCGGTTTTTTTTATCATTAAAACAAAAAATCGATTCTTTTGGCTGCCATTTTGAAAAAACGCACTGAACCAGGTCAAAAATTCATTTTAAGTCCAAGAAATCGCCGCATTCGCATTCAGCAGCCAAAATGGATATAGAAACCACTCGGCTATATATATACTGTATATATATATATATATATATATATATAGGGTGAACCAAATGTAGGTGGACAGTAAATGATAACGTTTATTTTGAGAATACATATTTAATTTTTTGTATACTATAATACAAAATAAAATTTAAATAAATTTAGTTATAATATTTAATATAATATAACACAAACACCATAGTTATAATGAACACCATAGTTATAATATAATTATATATATATATATATATATATATATATATATATATATGATACACACAGACAGTGCATACATATATATATATATATATACACAGGGATCTATTTTTGTGAAGCACTTGGAAATTATATGGAATTCAATCATAAAATGATAAAGTGGTAACATTTATTAAATAATTAAGAGTAGGATTCGACGTGACGCCCATCAGTATCCCTGCACAGCTCAAATCGTTCCGCAGCATTTCTAAACACATTCTGGAGCATTGCGGGGTTATGTTATCTGCAGCAGTTCGTATACGTGTACGTAAGTTTTCAAGACTCGTAATCTTCGTCTGATAGACGTGCGACTCGATAAAGCCCCATGCAAAGAAATCTAAAGGGGTTAAATCTGGTCATCTCGCTGGCCAAGGTCTGTTGCTTCCGCGTCCGATCCAGCGATTTGGAAAACGTCCATTTAGATAATCCTGAACAATTTTGGCATAGTGACAAGGAGCACCATCATGTTGATAGACGACGGTACTAACAATCCTATCCCCAATCAGCTGAGGTTCAAGGAATTGCTGCAACATGTCCAGATAAATAAGCCCCGTAACTGTAGCTTCAGCAAAGAAAAAAGGACCATAAACCTTAGATTTTGTTAAACCCATCCAGACATTAACTTTAGGTGAGTCTCTCTCCCAATTTTGGACGAAATCATTCGGTCTTTCATCTGCCCAAATTCGACAGTTATGGCGATTTACTTTTCCACACGTATGGAAAGTGGCTTCATCACTAAAGAGAATGTTGTCCATTAAATTATCACTCCAGATTTGTTCTACGAGATCAGCACACACAGCACTTCGTCGAGGGAAATCTTCCTCATGTAAATCATGTAAAACCTGCAAATGATAGCTTTTCTTCTGCAAATTAACTTTCAGAATTTTGTGCACAGATGACGTCGGGAGGCCGAGTCTGTGTGATGCAGCACGAACGGACGTACGTGGCTCCTCAGTGATAATTCCGCGTACTGCATTCACGGTAAGATCTGACATACACGGTCGTCCTGATCTTGCTTCATCATTTACAGATCCCGTTCGTTTAAATTTGTTCACCAATTTTCGTATTGTCTTGTCTATTAGCCCCGGCTTATGAAATCTCCTTCTAAACTTCTCTCTGATGTCACTGTATTTCTTTCCCTCGATTCGCCCAATTACTATTGCCACACGCTCTTCTGTATTCATTCTAAAGGCTTCTGAAAAGAAAAATAGAAAAAAATAATTATTTCACAAAATAGATCCTGACCTTATGTACACCCTCCCTGTATATATATATATATATATATATATATATATATATATATATATATATATATATATATATATGTGTGTGTGTATTAAAGTTGAGAGTCGACATATCTTATCCGGTAACTTTCGTTCGTACAGAAAAAAAAATGTCTTTCATTATCAAAATTAGTCTTCTGTTGAAAACATGTATATATACTCGTGTGTGTATATATATATATATATATATATATATATATATATATATATATATATATATATCATGCAGATAACCTACAGTTCTGAGAAAAATGTCCTGTGTGTCTAGATTTTATGGCCATCCTGTAAATATATATATATATATATATACACAGGGTGTCCCATAAGTCCGGCATCATAGGAAAAATAATAAAAAAAGGCAAAACAAAAGCTTTTATTTACAGAACGTGCTCAATATGTCCATCATTGTTTTCAATACACAAATTCAGACGTGATACCCAGTCAGCAAGCACACGGTGAATGATGTCAGGAGTAATGGTGTTACATGCCCCAATAATGCGCTGCCGCAAATGTTCAACACTCCTAATTTTCTCTGCGTATACCAGTGCTTTCAAGTGGCCCCAGAGATAAAAATCTAGTGGCGTGAGATCCGGGCTTCTAGCTGGCCATTCTACAGGCCCTCGACGTCCTATCCAATGACCAGGGAATTGTTGGTACAAGTATTCCCTTACTTGGGTGCTGTAATGTGCAGGAGCGCCGTCTTGCTGGAACCATGTTGGAAATTTCCTTCTTCGTTCAAGACTGGAAAATGCTTCTTCCTTGAGCATACGTAGGTAGGTGCCTCCAGTGACATGTTCATCGAAAAAGAGGGGGGGCCTATGATACGATCCTTCCAAATGCCACACCATACCATCACCCGAGATGCACCTTGTTCCTTTGAAGAGGTATACCAGTGAGGGTTGTTTTGAGACCAGTAGCGGGTGTTCTGTCGATTTACCTCACATTTCCATAAAAAACAGCCTCGTCACTGAACAGAATGGTGGACGGGAAATTGGCATCCCGAGCATAACAGAAATATGAATTATGGTTTGTAGAAATAGAAAAAGATGAATTTCTCCTATGATGCCGGACTTATGGGACACCCTGTATATATATATATATATATAATATATATATATATATTATATATATATATAGGGTGGTCATAAAGTCTAGACACATAGAACATTTTTTCTTAGAACTGTGGTTATCTGCATGATATATATATATATATATATATAGAATGTGTGCCTGTGCGCGCGCGCCCGCGCGTAGTGACTTTTCCGTCACTTTGTACAAAAATTACCTACAAATGCATGGTCTATCCAAGCTTATATATGAATGATGCAAACCCACAAAGAAAAAGAAAAATGATTGGGGGTTTGCTTCATTCAATCATTTCACGTGTTTAATTATGAAATTCATCCCATATATATGTAAAAATGAACAATGAATAATTCCTACATTCATATAGTTCTTACATTCATTCATATAATTCTTGTTCATTCGCATAATTCATATATTTATATAATCCTCATATTCTTATGTATATTTATATTCATATATACATTTTGAAATATAGAGTCCAAATTCTCATAATGCTGACACGAATTTGGATAAAAAAAATTATTTGCTTTCTATTTTATTTCCGCTGAATAATTGGTGAATTATTTCTTTTTAAATTACTTAATCGTTTTTTAGATTTAGCTTAATAATGTAATCTTGTTAAATTCTGCAATGTTCATTTCCTGTATACATTCTCTGTTCGTTGTAAAAGCTGGTCATGTCCTGCTTAATTTTAAATCTTAAGCATTTAATTTTTGCTCATACGCATGTTTAATTGTAATTCATAATAAAATGCATATTTTAATTTCCATTTTTAGTTAACTCGGCAGATCATGATAACATCAAATCTGTCAAACATGCGGTTTAAAATAAAAATATGATTTCCTCTTCAAATATCTTGCTTCTCAGTCTAGACATTGCTAGAGCTAAAATCTTTACCTTGTTTTTAAATATTTTGCAAAATAAATCATCCTATTGAGACAGATCAGCATTAAATAATAATGATGTCAGTAAAAATTTCAGTATATAAGCCCATAAAATTTCTCCAATGTTCATTCTGATTTTAACTGATCTGAATTAGAGGCTGAGCATTACCTGTAACATTTTAGCAGTAAACTACAGAAAGAGAATATTTTTGTCTTCTCCTTCGAGCCTTGCTCTCTTCAGAGAACTTGGTCTTAAATAGAAAAAAATAATTTCCCGATACGTTATAAGAAGAATCGAGGAACCTTCAGAGAATTTCGTCAGCCTCACAGAATCCTCCGATCCACTACAAGAAGAAATCGGAGAGTAGCATAAGAGAAACTTCTGTGATTCCCTATACGGTACCAAATACTCCAGAGTAACAAATCCGTTGCTGCCACCTAACCAGAACCCCCGTCAACTTCGAACTGCCCAAGGCCATAGACGGAGGGGTTAACATATATATATGTATGTATGTATGTATGTAGGAAGGAGGGGGCTAAGGGTGAGCGTCCGCAAAAGTTACCTCTCCACAGAAGACGGAGAGAGCCAAAAAAATGTCTCCAAAGCTCAATGATGCCATTTTTTTTTTTTTTTTAATAAAAATTCTGAATTGTGTAGTGTGAAAGATGCATGTATGTTTAGTAAGCAATAGAGGGAGAAGCGTGTGTTTCAGAGCATGCTGGACTGCTCGCAGTGTAGATGAGACGGAAAAAGATCAGCTAAGGAGGACAGTGACAGGAGAAATGGGAGTTTCAGCACTCACTGACTCCTGCCTAACATCCACTTCGAAGTACTTCCCTGGTCGATTGGTGCCTACAATCTCCTCCTACAAATATACAATATATATATATATATATATATATATATATATATATTACAACACGAGAAGTCTTATTTTTATACGCATCGTCAAAAGTGTTCATAGTATCCGGTTATGGATAAAGTTACAATATAAAAGAAAATAATTTTTAAAAATAGTATGTATAAAGTCCATTACGTCGAAAGAACTCTGTAAAGTTTAATTGATCCATGAACACCGCCGATGTTAAAAATTTAATTGGTGTGTGTGTGTGTGTACACACACACACACACATATATATATATATATATATATATATATATATATATATATATATATATATATATATATATATATATACACACACACGTGTTACTTTCGTGAAATAATTTTCATATACAGGGTACCCAGAATTAACTATCTATTTCAATGAAATCGGACAAATTTTTTAAAAACACACTTTTATTTATGTTTATCATGTTTAATATGTGTTAAAAATGTATAAATTTCTAAATTTTTTTCATAATTTTATTTTCATAATTTTTTCATTATCTGGTCCAATGAACAGATAGAATGGCAAAGAGACTCTTCAAAAGTTAACGTGTGGCTTGGAATGACCAAATCCAAAATTTATGGCCCATTCTTCTTTGCGGAAGCAACTGTAACAGGTACCGTCTACCTTGATATGCTTCAGCAGTTTCTCGAACCACAGCTTCTTGATGATGGCATTCTTGATAATGTTGTGTTTCAACAAGATGGAGCACCATGTCATTATGCTCTAATTGTTCGAGAATACCTCAACAGACGCCTTCCGAATCGGTGGATTGGACGTGGAGGACCTCGACCTTGGCCTCCGCGTTCTCCGGATTTGACACCCCTGGATTTCTTTGCATGGGGTTTCATAAAAACAGAGGTTTATCGCCAAAAGATCAATGCTTCTTGTTGAAACACAACATTATCAAGAATGCCATCATCAAGAAGCTGTGGTTCGAGAAACTGTTGAAGCATATCAAGGTAGACGGTACCTGTTACAGTTGCTTCCGCAAAGAAGAATGGGCCATAAATTTTGGATTTGGTCATTCCAAGCCACACGTTAACTTTTGGAGAGTCTCTTTGCCATTCTATGACTTCAGACGGTCTTTCATTGGACAGATAATTAAAAAATTATGAAAATAAAATTATGAAAAAAATTTAGAAATTTATAAATTTTTAAACACATATTAAACATGATAAACATAAATAAAAGTGTTTTTAAAAAAATTTGTCGATTTCATTGAAATAGATAGTTAATTCTGGGACACCCTGTATATATATATGTATATATATATATATATATATATATATATATATATATATATAATACACACCCACCGTCGTGGAAATAATAAAATTATTCTAAGGCCATTCGTATATTACTATTACCTCATTCCTAATGAGGTATAGCAATACAGGAAAGGCCTTCGAATAATTTTGTTTCTACGGTGGTCGTCAGTAGTGTGGGCGCAAAATTGGAGAGTGCAAGAATGTTGCAAATGCAATTGTTGATCATGGTTGCAAGATGTTGCAAAGGGGTTATGCAACAAAGGGAGGGTTATACAATGAATGGGAAATATTGCAAAGGGGTTATGCAATGAAGGGGAGGGGGGAATGTTACAAGAGCAACAAGGGGTTATGCAACTTGGAGGCGGAGTTATCCCCCAAGAGAAAGAGAGGAGGAGAAAGAGGAAGGGTGTTCGCCTGGCAGGAGCCAAGAGCATATTAAGACTTCATCTGTGCGCCCGCTGTCTTGTAAGGTGTAAATCCGCCAGTTGGCTTAGAAGGCGTAAATGGCTTGTTCAGGTCTACAGGTTGAGTTGCCAGATTGGTCTATTTATTTAATTAAAGCATATATTATTGACAGTTAGCTTAGAAATCCGTCAGTTGGCTTAGAAGGAGTAAATGGCTTGTTCAGGTGTACATGATTAGGGTTGAGTTGCCAGATAGCGCTATTTATTTAACTAAAGCATATATTCTTGACGGTTGCTTCGAAATCCGTCAGTCGGTTTAGAAGGCGTAACCAGCCATTTGTATAAAATAATAATATCGTTTAAACAAAAGAATTAAATAAAACACCATTACATCATTCTGTTTAGACGAATTATTGGAATCAATTTCAGAAATATATAGAAAATAATATACAATCAAACGAGGAATACATGCAATAAAAAATAATATAGTATAAGAAATATGAACGAGGATATATATATATATATAATAAAAAATAAAATAAAAATAATATAATACAAAACGATGTAGTATAACCATCAATATACAGTACAGGAGAAATATATATACACACAATTATATTAAATAATTAAATATATTGAAAATAAATACATACACTTTATCTTCTACTGCACTTAACTAAAATAAAAAATAATATAATACAAAACGATGGAGTATAACCATCAATATAGCAGTACAGGAAAATATATATATATATATATATATATATATATATATAAATATATTGAAAATAAATATACATCAAAATACATTCACTTTGTTCTACTGCGCAAAACACTAAACTCACACGTAATCGAGTCTACAGTCACATCATTATTGCTTTGCACTACGCAGTAAAACGGCTTAATATTATTTCACCGCTCAAGTTATAGGGACCTATACTCTATAAATGGCCTTCATATCGTTCAATACTATTTTGTGCCCACTTTACATTCGGTTGGCAAGTTATCTTTAAATACGGCTAGAATACAATCAAAAGCACGCACAAAGAGGTCATCGTTAGCCACAACATCATTATTAAATACAAGTTTATAAACACTCCTTTCCAATCGAGGGTTTATTTTACCGACCCGAGCTTTTCAATCGTGAACTCTTCTTCACACTGCATAGCGGCAGTTGAAATAATCTTCTAAGTCGTTACGACAGCTGCTCATTATATAAAGAAATAGTTCTTCAGGGTGAACGGTGTAGGTGAGCTCAGCCCTGTACCGCTCAAGTGCTTTGTACCAAAGTTCATATTTCAAAGAGTCTAAACCTTTTAAATAAGCATCCAGCTCTAGACCATTCTCGCCTTGTTCAGTCCTACACTCGGTAAACCCATCGAGCAGAGCGGTGTATGCGTATTCAAGAACCGCATCAAAATAAAGCATATCCGTAATAGGCGCGTCTAATATAGGCTTCAGCTTGCGGAATCCAACGATTTTAAACATTCTGTCGAGGATGAAACAGTTTCGCGTAGGGACAAGAGCGTTATTATCAGATGCATTCTTCCACATCAGTCGTATATCAATGCATCGCTGATCGTTATTTATACACAACTTACAAACAACGGCATATGAGGGTGTCACTAATCTGCCCTCTTCTTGTACCTACAACTTCAGGAATTTTATAACAATCTTCACTCCAATTCTCAACTACCACGAAGATTCTATTCATCTCAACACTTAAATAAAAAACATTTCGTTTGTTTGTTTGTGTACAAGTCGTTTCCAGTACATAGTTAATGGCACCGGTTTTACGCCTGAACACGCGCAACGACTTCGACACGGACACATCGTACACGGAGTTGAGAATGCTGCTCAAAGGAAGTTCCATCGTATTCGAGGAACGCACGTCCAGTCGGTTCAAGCTCTGAGATGACTATGAGCCACATGCAACGGATCGGCTCGACGGGAGGAGTGAGTCACACCATAAGCTAATGAAACGTGTACGGCGCTGTTCAACAACATGAATACTTGTATCCCATTATATTGGGTAGGTGTTTTGAGAAATTTTCCGATACATGAAGCAATACCGGTTTTAATGTTTTATCACTCCCACTCCCCAGAATACACCAGACATTTTTGCATAGGGGATTTTCACGAACTAAACACATTTTATTCCACAACTCCGGCTCACTATTTGAGAGAAACATATGACCATATTTTTCCATTTTGCTTAGCATGCGATACTCATCTCTAAATTCTGTTAAATATTCACGCAGACCTTTAGCCACAACCTCACTACAAACCTCGTCATGCTATATATTAACGTAGTGGTAAAAATACTTAAGATTCTCCATGATGACAAAATTTATATTCTCAGTCGCAGGGTACGAGTACTCGGTATGATGCAACATGACATAATATCGCTTGTCGCGCCACTCATCAACAAGACTCACTAACCATATCCGTTGCTTCTCTTCTGCACGTCTTGTTTCTTCTACTTCACGGTATATGTGAGCTTTTATAAAGTTTAGTCCTACAACATAGTTCAATACATCAATTGTGCCCCGAAATCCTGCAATGCTCTCGCCAGAATAGCCGTAGAGTATTTGTACCTCTTGTTCCTTCGCACGATTCAATGTAGCCTTAAAAGTATCAAAGAAGGGTGGAATAGGGAGCCATTTAGTAACCTTATCTTCACGCTTTACCGAATACCACTTCATAAACGTCGAACACGCAATATTAAAGGTAGCCATTACTATTTTTCGTCTACGTGGGAAAATACACGTCTGAGACCCAGGGCTTGCAGCGATCAACTGAACACGCAAGGAAAAGATATGTACACTAGCAGCAGAAGTCACGTGACCAATCATACAGGTGGGCGGAGCTTAGAACTTTCTCCTGTACACACGCTGGGCGGAGCTTAGAATTTTCTCCTGTGTACACACACACACACACACACACACACACACACACACACACACAGAAAGTGAAACGCTAATTGAAACACGATTTATTTAATAAACGAAATATTCAAGGTGTGTATATATTTACAAATACGTGTAATAAATAAGTTAACAATAGACATATCAAAGATTATTGTATCCAAAGGGTACTGTATCATAGGTACCAGGCACCTGGTAACGTTTCCTGTAGGTGTTACTGCACACCTTTGTACCCCTAAGTTCCTTCACGCCCCCCAGCTTCTGCGCCCGAAAATTGTGGGAACCTACAGTTAGATGGTGCGGCCGGTCGCCCTCATCATCATCCAAGCACACTAGTTCCTTCAACGAATCAAAGTTAACGACCCGCCGATTCGCCTGGTTGAGCGTGATACCCTTAGCCTTCACAATATATTTCATATCCTCCCCCACCCTCACCCGTACCCCACAAGTTTTTGGCCCTGTTGAGACAATAGAGTCGGCGTATGCGATGTCTCCATATTCATCCTTGATCTAATCAGTCAACTTTCTGAGGAATTCACCAATAGGAGGTATGTATTCCCCTCCCTCTCTGTGAATATCACACTATCTGCATCGGCTTACAAGACCGTCCGCCCAAGAGAATGCAATAGGCCCCAAAGTTTGATGCATGCGTAGGCCGTTGTGAAGCTGGCTACAGATATGTTTAACCCGTGAGGTATCTGTGGCCAATTCTATATTGTTGTACTTTATTATGCAAGTATTACCTACATTCACGATCTCCATAACCTCTTTATCGGGAGCGTTGGCATAATCCCAGACTTCACTATAACTTTGTGCCAAATGAACGTTCCCTTTGCCAGTATATATTCTGTGAAAATGTTCCCAAAAGACCGTTTAGAAACAACTTTGCACTAAAGCGCTTGCCAGGGTTCTTTACAATTTGGGAACGGTCAAGCTGTATACCTTCACGGTCACAATAACGTTGAATATAGGCCGACTTTCCATCTTCGGTATCAACTCCTCGCGGATACCCTGATGCTTCGACCTTATCCTTCAAAAAAGCGTTTGTATATGGCGTGAAAAGTTGGGTAGCTTCTGAAACCTCCACATCTCATGTATATTCAATATTCTGTAGCCATGGCGAACAGCTGGATCCAGCTATGGACTTGTATATACACCTCTGATCTTACGCTGGTTGGCTGTATGATTACATTCCCCATTCTTCTCCTCTGCGCAGTTCACGCACACGGGAAACATGAGCTTGTGATCGATAACGACGTGTAAGATTGGCATCCATAAATCGCGTGTGGGTAGCACATCTACGAAAGAAGGGCCGAAATAGTACCCGTTCAAATTTGTTGAGAACACCTCGATGGTGGGCAGGCCCCACCATTTTCTCAGGTGCACTACGGGGTACGGATTGTTCTTCATCACGTAGGGATATAAAGAACAGAAGTCGTAGTATGGAGTTTCACGCCCTCCGTAGACGGAACGTATAGCTTGAAGGGATTTCTGTGCGTCTTCCGAACAAACTATAACCGCATTTGAGAGGATCCAGCACCATTGAACGTTTGATCGTGTTTATTTCTTCACGGTACTGTCCATCTGTTTCCATCCGTGCATCATACTCATGCTCCCACAAGACTTTGTGAGTGAACTGTGGGCCTATAAGTTGATCGCGGGTGCGGGTCCACGCAAGACAGTCGGCAGATCTACCGTGGATATCTCCTACGATTCCACACTGAGGACGGGGGCATTCATGCCACCAGCAACCGTTAATGGAGTACACAGTCTTCTCACCAGTGGCACGGTTTTCACTTAGACCATCAACCCAAAAAACACGACCATTAACCTTAATGGGTATTTCACCCGTGTTGCAGGCATGCTTTATGTATACACCTGTCTGCTGCTGTAGGTGTATGAGTCAGCAAATAGCCTTGTGCTCATACCTGCGGGGTTTGTTTCTGTGGATAACGGCTAAGGTGTCTTTAGGCATAAAGTTATTTTTGAACACCGTAAAATAATGAGGCGATGGTGGTTGCGACTTGCAACGGATCGCATTTGAAACGGCCTATGTACGTCATTCTAAAGGCCTGGAAACATACTCTAAGCACGTGCACATCATTCACGCAATAATGCTCACATTCATCAGCTATATTATAAGGATTAGATTCATTAAAACTGTTGTAGTATCGGTCAAATCTTCACGTTCATCTGTACTCATACATTCATAGTTAAAGTAATGTTTGGGTGGAAGTAATCCTACGTAATTTAAAGCTTCGCTAGTGAGGAATGTATAAAGGAAATATCCTTTTGAAACTTCAGCGGCTACGCCCATGACCTTGGGTAGCTTTGCTAATTTACAAGGTGTGAATAATAGTGTCTTTAAACTGTATATTACCTCTTATTTGCATCTGTATTAGCTTGTTGCCCTTTTCAAGGGATCACCTGTAAATATCTCAGATGACTCCTGCTCAAGCAACTCCTTATAAAGGAACTGTATGTCAAATTTTGCCCCGTTATGGGCGAGAATATACACAGTCATTTTTTTAACTTGTCCGCTAACTTGACAATATAGGACACAAAGAGTTTCACAGAGCTATCGTTGGCATTCGTTTTACAAACGTTTGTCCGTTTACCACATTTGTGACACTCATTACACTCGATCTCCATACACTCATCACAGATAGTCTGGCTTACAAGTAAATGTGGAATAAACTTTTTGGTTTCAGCGTTCGTGTATGTTTCTATATCGTAGTACACAGTTATACAAGGGCTATTTTTAGGCTTAGCATCTTTCATATAACATACATGCTTTACTCCAACCGCCTTATATTTCTCATGGCATGTAGAACAGTGAATTTCATCACATTTATGCTTGAAATCCCCCCAATTATCCATCATATGAAACATACCACATTCACAGATTCTCATTTTCCTGCAGGTGCCAATTGATTTATAGAGCTCAAAACAGTTATTATTGAAAAATGTGCGTCTACACATATCACAATCCCTTTTCTCAGCTTCAACTACACAACTTTCACATTTGGAGTTTTTATACTGCTCACATACCATGTGGCAATCTTTACAATATTTCACTATATCATCCGCAAACTCGATACATCCCTTACGCAAATCAAGAAATACAGATCTACAGAAGCTAAGGCTAACAAAGACCCTAAGATCCACTCTAAGGTTAGCCCATGAGAAAGGAAAAAGTAGGGGGTTAAGAGAAGAGAATAAGGGGTTAAGTAAGCAACACCTATCACTCGTGGGTTAACATTCATTCAGAAAAAGAGAAAAAGACTCACCATCATCATCCGCCGGCCACTGCCGACAAGTCGAAAAATAGTCGAGAGAATAGGAAAGGGGTGAAAGATGAAAAGAAGTAAAATAAGAACGCTTACAAACCATGCAAACACAGTCTTAACTCACTGTCATACCATGCAAACTACAGACATGCAAGTAGAGAGTTACAGACATGCAAGTAAGAGAGGATAAGAAAAAAAAAAGTAGGTAAAGTTAAACAAAAAGTGGGTTAGTTTACGCTACGAGCTACATCTACGTTCGTGTTAGTCTAATTTTTTTTTTTTTTATTGCTGGCATCACACGCTGGCATGTCACAAGCTGGCATTAATCGTCAACAGACTCATCCTCGACCACCACCCCAGAGCTCCTGTTAATTGTTTTTTTTATTTTAAACAACGTTAATATTTTTAAAATGCCTATCTAAACGGTTCTTAAACATATTAACGCTGGTAGAGTTAACGACTGACGCGGGAAGATTATTCCATTTATCAATTACTTTAAACGTAAAGAAGTTTTTAGCGATATTAGTAATGAAACGTCTGCCACGCAACTTAAATCCGTTATTACGAGTATTGCTATTATCGAAAGTGAACAGTTTGTCAAAATTTACGTTATCGATGTTATTAACGATTTTGAAAACTTCAATAAGCTCCCCCCTTAATCTCCTAGTTTCGAGTGAATGCAAGTCTAACTCTTTAATCCTATCTTCATAAGGCTTGTTGCGCAATGACGGAATTAGTTTCGTGGCACGACGCTGAACCCTTTCTAACCTATCAATATCCTCACGCAAATACGGGCACCAAAACTGAACGGCATATTCTAAATGAGGCCTGACTAGGGACTTGTAAAGGGGCAATATAATATCCTTCGATTTAAATTCGAAATTACGCGCTATGAAGCCTAACATCCTATTAGCTTTTGCGCAAGACTCCAGGCACTGGTTCCTAACTTTTAATCCTTAGATACGCGTACGCCTAAATCTACTTCCTCGTCAACGCTCGCTAACTCTCTATCATCCATCGTGTACGTGTAATTATTGTTACGAGAACCTATATGCAAAACTTTACATTTGTCTACGTTAAATTGCATCTGCCACTTATCCGTCCACTCCATAATCCTATTTACATCGTCTTGGAGCCTATTTCTATCGTCCTCGTTAACAACCTTACCGCCTATTTTAGTATCGTCCGCGAATTTTGACACGTTACTAGTCAATCCTACATCTATGTCGTTAATGTAAATTACGAATAGCAATGGGCCTAACACTGAACCCTGTGGGACACCGCTACCTACATCCAACCACCCCGATTCACTACCATTAACAAACCCTCTGTCTCCTAGCACGAAGCCATTCCTCTAACCAGTAACCTGACGCAATTAATCTTCTATGCGGAACTGTATCGAACGCCCTTTTAAAATCTAAATAAATAACGCCAGCCGCTCTACGCCTATTGTATTCGCACACTATTTCGTTATAAAATTCTAACAAATTAGTTAAACATGATCTATGGCGTCGAAACCTATGCTCACTACTATTAATCAAATCTTGACTTTTTAAGTGATCGATGATACGATCCCTAACTACAGATTCCAAAAGTTTACCGACAAATGATGTTAAGCTAATGGGCCTATAATTGCTAGCTACGTACTATGCGGTCGCCTTTTTCAAAAATAGGCGTGACGTTAGCTAATTTGAAGTCTTCAGGAATAATCCCCGTTTCGAGTGACTGATTAAAAATCTTCGTTAAGGGGTCTACGAAAACGTCTTTCAAATCTTTCAAATGTCTGGGATAAAAAGCGTCAGGGCCTGGAGCCTTGCTAACTTTTAGCCTATCGATATAATGTGCAACCTCACCGTCGTAAACAGTTATTTCATCCAAAATAGTCTCGCTACTAAATGGAACGATATCGTCCACGTCGGGTACATTATTTACGTGTTCTTCGGTAAAAACTGTCGCCAAAAAGTTATTGAAAATACCCGCCATCGTCTGAGCGTCAGAAGCCAAAGCGCCGTTAACATCCACTAGAGGGCCTATGTTATCTTTTATCGGCTTACGATTATTGACGTATTCAAAAAACTTTTTTGGATTATGTTTACTATCCGCAGCTATAAGTATCTCTAAATTACGCTTAGCATTCCTAACTGATCTTTTAACCTGACGTCTAAGCTCGATATATCTATTAAAGTTAGCTGCCGTGCCATTGCGCTTATTAAGTCTATACGCTCTGTTACGCTCGTTTATGAACTCGCCTATTTCCCTAGTCCACCACTTGGGCTTACCATGATTTCTAGCGCGCTTGGGCCTACGAGGAATAAACTCCCTTTCAATATTCATAAAACTTTCTTTAAACGCCTCCCAATGCAAATTTGTGTCATTACCCATAAATAAGTTATCCCAGTCCACTACTCTCATCCTATCCGCAAAACTATCAAAATTAGCCCTACGAAAATCAGGGACTTCTATTACGTTACTATCCTTAGTGTTTTCTATCAATAACTTAAACCTAAGAATTTGATGATCACTACATCCTAAACTCTCGCCTACTTCTAAACTTCGACTATATTTTCGCCGTTCGTCATCACCAAATCTAAAATATTGTCACCGCGCGTTGGTTCGGTAACCATCTGTCGTAAAAAATTATCCTCCATGAACTCAATCTCAAACCCTCCTCATTACCAGTAAAAGTCTCGTAATTAACATTAGGGCAGTTAAAGTCTCCGACAATTATACTATTCCGATTGTCAATAAAGTTACAAGAAGTGAGTAAAATCTAGTATCGGTATCGAGGGTTGAACGGGAGGTCTATAAACAACAACAAAATTAAAACTAATACTAGCGCCCTAACTTCAACGCATATCGCATTAATTGCTGCCGGAAAATCTATCTTAACCTCGATAGCCCTAAGGGAATTACGAATGTACAGCAAAACGCCGCCACCAAACCTATGTAACCTATCATTAGTAAAGAGTTTAAAACCCGGTATATCAAGTTCCCCCAACAAGTCCCGAGTCACGGTATTTAACCACGTTTCAGTGATAGCAACTATATCGTAGTTGCCGGAATAAATTATCGCCTTAAATTCGTTTAATTTATTTCTAATACTACGCGCGTTACAATAAAAGACGTTTAAGTTATTTTTTACCACGGGCCGGCGTTTTAAACTATTTTTCACGTCGGGCCCGCGTTCCCCGGACCCACAACGTTTAAAGAAGGCTTCGACCTATACAGCTTTCGCACGTTTTCGTCATTAACCTACCTAGCCTAGCATTACCTATTTCATTAAAATGCACCCCATCTTTTATAAAAAGGCTAGGATCACTGAATTCGACCACAGCTTTACGAAGGGTACATTTTCCTCAGCACAAATCTCTTCTAATTTAATTCAAAAATATTGTTTTAGACGTAATCCTAAGACCCAAACCGTGCCTAGGGGTAATACCTAGAACTAAAGACCTATCTGACCTCGCCTTTAGGGACCTAATTAACCCCTATATCTCTCCAAAAGGTCAGGCACTCTCGTATCGGGCCTATACGAGTCGTTGCCCTACCATCGTCACCAACATCGAGTGACGGGAGGCAACGTCAATCCTATCCACTTCGTCTCTAACTCTGTCAACCCTGGCCCCTGGGAGACAGACCCTCCTCCTCTTGGTTGGATGCCGTTCAACGAACTCTGTCCATATGGCGCACTAAAGAGTCCCCAATTAAAATAGTTTCCCCCTCATTCACGTCCCTTTCCAAATGGGCGAAAGGGTTCGAAACCTCGATAGGGGGGATTCCTATCACCTAACGTACGCGGCCTAGCTCCACCCTTAACTTCTCTAAATCCCTCCCCATCTACTAATCTCGGACCAACCTTAACCCCTTCCTCAACTCTATCCAACCTTCCCGACAAGCTACCTAAACTAGAAACTAGGTTACGCACCTCACCCTTCAAATTACTAACGTCTTCAACGTTAGTATTGGTTCGGCTTTCGTCAACCGTAGCCCTACCCCTGCCCTCATCAAGCGTTGCAAGTCTTTCCGTTACCTCACGTACACTGCGTTTTATGTCAACTATTTCCTCCATTAACTCGCAAAAGAAACAAACTGATCTCTCGGTAATCGCCATAGGACCGCCGTTATAATCTTTAAATTCCGAATACCACCGGTTTACCCCACACCTAACACACGACGCTTTCTGCGACGGCATCGCGCAGTTAAAAATTAGTTTATAACCGTCACAAGTTTAAGTTAAATTAAGCCGGCACGCTATGAAAACTTCTAAATCGCTAAAAACCACTAATATTCAATTACTTAACTATAACAATGTGAATATAAACGCAAGTATATAAAATTCAAAACTTTCCAAAAGTAAAATTCTTAGCAATATGCAAAAGTAGATGCAATATCAGAGAGCTCAGGAAATGCGTCCGTTCAGTACAGAGTCTGGCTGACGAATGAGTACAGAGTCTGGCTAACATCCATATTTTCGACTTTTATCATAACTCGCATAAAGGCCCCTTCTATTACGGATGGGTAGATACGTTGTTCCTGATAGCCCTAAAATAACTAGGGTTCTTCTACGATCTCTCACACTGCTTTTAAAAACATACACACTGGTGGTCTAACAACCGGCGCAATCCTGGCGCGCTTTAAACCTGACGTCGTGGGCTCTTCATCATGCCTCCGCTTTGAAGTGGCGCGTGTACAGGTATCGCTGGTGAGGATTCGTCAGCAGGAATGGATTCTGTGATCACAACTACACTGTCGTCGGGAACATCTGTAATATCGATGATGGGGTGCTGTACCTCATCGTCATTCACGGTTATGTGGGAGAAGAGAAAAACAAGACTGTAGAATATAAGGATCATCACTTAAATATTTATTATATTTTGTAAATAACCCACTTAGGAGCGTGACGTGTCAGAAATGGATTCTGTAGAAAAATTCAAGTTCACGAGCCCATCCACATGTATTATATCTGGCCCTAGAGGATGTGGTTAAACTGTATTTATGCTTAAAATCATTAAAGAAAAGGGAGAGATGTTCTCAAAATTTGTGCATAAAGTTATATGGTGCTATTCGACGTATCAATCAGTGTTCAACGAGTACCAAGATGTTATTTTGTTCCACAAAGGTGTATATGATGATAATTCGTTAAAGGGAAATGAACATACAGTCATTGTAATTGACGATCTCATGTTGGAGATGGATAAGACGTTTGCCGAGACATTTACAGTATTCTCCCATCATCTTAACATGAGCGTGTTCTTCATCAATCAGAATCTATTTTTCAAAAATAGATACATACGCGATGTATCGTTAAATACACAATATCTAGTCTTATTCGCGCAACGTAAAGATGTATCACAAATTGGGGTATTAGCCAATCAAATGTTTCCGAATCAGCGTAAGGAGTTTTTGGAAGTTTATAAAGAAGCTACAAGCACGCGCTACGGATATTTGGTTTGCGACCTTCATCCGCGAAACACGTTTAAGGTGCTTCTAAGAACGAATATATTTCCAAACGAGCCTGAAACGGTATATATTCCAGAATGATAAAGACGCTGAAGAAATACCATGAATTAATAAAATCTATCATCGACTGCCCCGCGCAATGCAGCAGATGTTTGTTAAAAATATCGACTCCGAAATTTTAAAATGCATCTGTGAAATCTGTCTTACCGTTATAAATTGCAATGTATCAATGAAACCTCCTCAGAAGGCTCGCCTACGTCGTTACAAGAACATAATACGTGCACTCGCTCGTAAAAGTCAAACTGTATGGAAGAAAAAAACGAATTATTGTACAAAGAGGAGTGTCATTCCTCTCCATCTTATTTTCAGTTTTGGGTCCGTTACTGACTAGATTAATATAATGAAGAAAGTGGTAGTGATTCCACACGAGGTGTATGCTTCACTGCAAAGTTCAAAGAATCCAGACACGGATCGAGAACCCCGTAAAAGCAGGCTTAAAAGAATGGAAAGCGAATTGTTAACCCTATTAAACAGTGAAAAAACACCTGATGAGAAAAGAATCTTATATCAAGAAGCTCTGCAGAAATTTCTTCACGAGTAAGAAAATTATAAGAATCCGACAGAGATCTCCGTTGTTGTTAGGCATAGCACAGGGAACGATGGACATGGTGACATAGGGCCTGTGTCCGACGATAGAGCTGACCAACCAAAGATTAATGGGTCGGCCACACAACATATCGAGCATGTATTAAGAAGCACCCTCCCACATACATTGAGGAATAAAGGTTTAAATCTTTATAATCTATTAAATGAGGATCCCAACATACAATGGACCGATACAGGTGAGATCATTGTGGAAGGTGCAAAGGTACAGGGATCGAATATCGTAGCCACCGTCCATGATCTGGTGTGAAAGTGGGATAGGCCCTCACCATCAGGATGGAAGCATATTAAAGCAAGACTATAACAAATAAATGTCCCCAAAACAATGATAGGAAATCTGAACAGGTTAAAAGACGGAACATGTATCGCACGTGACACAATTGAAGATGCCATCACCCCCGGCGGTAACACCTCTGAAGAGGAGAAAGAAGAGGCTAAACAACGATCAACCCTACCCATGAGCCTCTAAAATACGCAAATGGCTAACATATTAAGAAGACGCTATTATGATATTTCTAGCCCAGCCTCCTACGGAGGCGTAGATAGACTGTACAGAAGTGTTTACGGAGTAGGGAAAAAAGATGTTGAGAGTTTTTTGCGGGAGCAGGATGCTTATACACTTCATAAACCTGTAGGAAAAAGGTTTAAAACAGCCAAGACAACAGCTACTTCGACTGACTCTATTTGGCAAGCGGATTTAATAGACATACAAAGATATTCAGTGTACAACGATGGTTACCGCTACATCCTATTCATAATAGATGTATTCTCTAAATATCTGTGGCTAATTCCTCTGAAAAATAAATCGCCTGAAACAGTTGCTAAACCCACCAAAACGTTAATGTTGAAAGAAAACAGGCTTCCTGGCTATTTTTGTACGGATATGGGGAAAGAATTTATAGGCCGAGCTTTTCAAAACATGTTGACAGAGTTTAATATCAGCTGCTACACAACCAATTCTATACATAAGGCATCTTTAGCTGAAAGAGTTCAACGTACCATAAAGGAACGTATGCACCGCTATTTTACACATAAAAACACATACAGATTTCTAGACATTTTGGAATCATTGGCCTCATCCTACAACCGCTCACACCATCGCATGATTGGGACAACACCTAACGAGATATGAACACCACCACCACACTCTGTGCGTTTCAAAATCAACGATTATGTAAGGCTGTCACGTTCGGGAAATAAATTCGCGAAGGGTTTTGAGCAAGGATGGACACGCGAGATTTTTAAAATTAGGGCTAGGAAATCTAAAGACGAGATAATGTTGTATTACGTAGAAGATTTGAATGGGGAAGAAATCGCAGGAGGCTTTTACCGCGAGAAGTTGCAGAAAGTGACATTTAATTTCGGAAAAAAAGTTTAAAATTGAGAAAATTTTAGGAAGCAAAGGTTCAGGAAAAAGAAAATGTACCTGGTGAAATGGCTAGGATACCAGAAAGCTTCAACACCTATATGAAAGCTGATGCAATAATGAAGCTTAAATAGTATGCAACATGGCTCCCAACCATTTCTACTTCACACTCCCGTCCTCCTCGTCCCTCTCTGTACACCCTAACAACACACTAGCCAACTTTGTAACAGAACTCCACGGACACATTGAATTGGGTCGTGATACGTATGAGATGGTATATGGGAAATTCAGTTGAATACCCTTTTTTTAAGTATTGATTATAAAGAACTCGTTTTTACGATTCTTAGAGACTGTAATGAATGTGAAAAAGCCGGGGTAACTCGGGATGAAACCATGCGTACCGCCCTGACTGGGGATGCACGGTATTACAGTACAGAAGTAACACTAAGACCGGGTCACTATGGTGAGGCCGAGGATGTTGTGAGAGACTTAACGCAAGTTTAAAAAGCCCCAATCTTACTGGCGATTTAGTATACGAACTCGTAAACAATGATCCCCATGCATGCACTGTTGGCCTAAAATCGCAGACTAACCGAAATATTAAAGACCAAAGAGTGTTCAAAATTATGACCGATGGACGATATCGCTCAGTTATCCAAAGAGATACATTACACGAGGCACAACACTTGTCCACCCTAATGTATCAGTTGAAATTGTAGAAAATGGTTGACGGCTATAAACCCCCAGACATGTGCTATATTTACAGCAAAATAGTGGAGCACCAGTTTGTTGAGGATACCCAGGCTCGCCTGCTGCGCATAACGCACATCCCCAACCATAGAGGAAGGAGTTTGAGTGTTTCATATGACAGGCCCCATTATGTGAATGTCGCAACTAATCTAATAACCAATATCTCAATATATATAAGAACGATTGAGGGTAAAAATTTCCCATTCGGTAACGGGAGCTTAACAGTGAAGCTGCACTTTCGACGCACTGAGTTATAATGGACAGAAAGCCTTTCACAGTCTATCGAGGTATGAGATACCAGCGTGGTAGTGGACTTGGATCCATTTTTTCAACCATACTACGTACGGCTGTCCCCTTGCTGAAGAGGGATGCCAGATACCTGGGGAGGAAAGCGTTACAATCAAGTCTTAACACAGCAGAAGACATATTGGCTGGGGCTAAACCTAAAGAAGCTCTAAAAAGACACTTAAAACGTACACGGGACGAAATCGTCAAAGATGCAGAGAAAAATGCGTGGTGGTGGGAAGAAGAAGAGGGCTGTCAGGAAGAAGGGATTACCACCACGTGGCATTAAGCGTAAAAGGATATCAAAAAATAAGTGTTCTAAGGGAATGAAACCTATGGTTGATCATTTTTTTGACTGATATAAGCTAAGGATATTGATCTCATGAATCATCGTTTGTTTACTATTTGTCGAGAGAGGAGGCACTATTTCTAATTCGTCATGTCACGCTTCATCCATCTGTGTAGTTCACAATGTTGTAAATCGGAGCTGGTTTCTTTGACATGCCTCCAACTCAAGTTTCTATTGAACACAGTGACTTTATTACAATTAACCCTTTAAACACAATTAGTTCCCCGAGTGCCCCTATAGAATTCGTGATACCCAGCTCATGCCCTTACTTTTTTGAGCCAAGCTGTGTGCACATGTACGCTAAACTACGTATAGCCCATTCTGATGGAACGGACTGTGATGACAAAGTACACTCAATTAGTACAGTAAACACAGTTAATTATTAGTTTTATAGTGTTTTATATTATAGACAATTGTGGTTCCATTATTCTAGGATTTAATTCGGTAGTCAAGGCCGCATTGAGAAAAGCTGATTAGGAATATAACACAAAGAACGTGGGCACAACATATAACATAACACACCTAATAATGTTTGGATACGAGCTAGCAAGAGAGAAGGTTTCGGACTCAGAAAGCTCGCTTTTGCGACGTCATCGGAATTCGAACACTTGGTCAGCACCAACGAGCACTTGCGAGAGGTTAAATAATTTAAAGAAAATTAAAATTATTAAATAAGTGATTGCATACACATGGACGTATTTACAGTAATGTAGCTATGTATGTAATCATGATCAGCGACGTGTACGAGTGCATAAAGTACACATACTGGTACGTCACACAATAGATTGTGTGGGTAATATAGACGGACACGAGTAAGCATGGACTGATATGTTGATCTGGCGTAGGTGGAGGAATAATTAATAAAATTAATGGAAGCTAGCAGTCAAGAAAGGACGTGGATGTATGAATGAATATGGTCGACAATATCTTATACTGTATCACATTAGACAAGACATAACGAATACATAATAACCTATATAGTATACATTCTGGGGAAGTTATCATACATTGAATACTAAACCCAGTATTCAAGGTATGACAATGCGAGAGGAATTAATTTAATTTACTATGCCATAGTATACGCATCATACAATAGTAGTATGACCGCAAAATGTATGAGGCCAAAGCAATTTCAACTGTTGCATAATGTTGCAAAAGTGCTACCCCCCACCCCCGTTGGTGCCAACCCCACGCCCTTTGGTGCAAGGCACCCCATAGTGCCAACCTCACCCCTTGTTGCAAGGCACCCCATATTGCCAACCTCCACCCCTTGTTGCAAAGCACCCCATAGTGCAAACTCCCTTTGTTGCAAGGCACCCTCAAAATGGGGGAGGGGGAATGTTGCAACTTGGAGGCGGAGTTATCCCCCAAGAGAAAGAGAGAGGAGGAGAAAGAGAGAGGAGGAGAAGGAGAGCCAGAAAGGAGGAGGTGTTCGCCCGACAACTGTCAGGCGCATATGAGGGCTTCAGCCGAGCGGCTGCTGTTTTATAGGCCCCCTATTCAGCCACTTGGCATTATCAGCCAGTGCCTCCGGGCATCAGGTGGCTTAATCAGCCAGTGCCTCCGGGCATCAGGTGGCTTAATCAGCCAGTGCCTCCAGGCATAAGCTGACACTGTGTACATCGTTGTGCGTCACGCGTTGGCACAGTGTACACACTGTTTATGTGTGTTAAAAGGGGCCGGTTCGAACCCCGTGCGTCCTTCAGCGGTTGCAGGGTGCCCTAATGAACCGTTTAAAAGTAGGTCTAAGGTGGGGCGTAAAACACCGAACAATTCGTACGGGAAAAAAGAAAAACGTAGGTCTAAGGTGGGGGTAAAGCACCGAACAATTCGTACGGAAAAAAGTAGGTCCAAGGTGGGGGTAAAACGCGGAACAATTCGTACGGAAAAAGAAGGAAAAAGTAGGTCTAAGGTGGGGTAAAGCACCGAACAATTCGTACGGAAAAAAGAAACAGTAGGTCTAAGGTGGGGTTAAAGCACCGAACAATTCGTGCGGAAAAAAGTAGGTCCAAGGTGCGGGTAAAACGCCGAACAATTAGTACGGAAAAAGAAGGAAAAGTAGGTCTAAGGTGGGGTAAAACACCGAACAATTCGTACAGGAAAAAAGGAAGACAAAGTTCATCTAAAAATCGTGATTGATATCCAGGGTGCCTTAATGATCCGTGTTAAACTCTAAGGTAGGGCGTAAAACGCCGAACAATTTGTACGGAAAAAAGAAAAAACGGGACTCGAGACCGGCACGGGTGCCAGCCAGAGAACAATTCGTACGGGTGTTAAAACTTCGATCAACTCAGATGTGGAAAAAAGTGCCAGACTCCGTTATAGCAACACTCGATCATTTCGTTTATCTCTCTCTCTCTCTCTCTCTCTCTCTCTCTCTCTCTCTCTCTTCCCCTTCCTCCAACCCTTTCAAACCCCCTGATGGACAAAGCTAATATCATCTTTCCACTACAAAATTTGAATACATGTGATAAAAGACCCCGTTATTGCGACACTCGATCATAATGCTTATCTGTTTATTTCTCTCTCCCTGCCTAATCTGAACCTTCCCCGTTTATCTGACACGAATGGATAGCCCACACGTTAACTTACATACCCTAACCAACCATTTGGTGTAATTAAATAATAATAACGTTTTATATATACAGCCAAAGGATTTGAATAAAACACCAAACACATCGCTCTTTATTTAGACAAATTATTTAATTCAATTTCACAAAATATATTGAAAATAAATATTATATTCCTATATACGCTACCTAACTACACAAAACATCACACGGGGTTGTCCTGAAAAAAAAATAAACATCAACAATCCGATAATCAGTTCGAATTTGAACCAGTATAATTAGGGTCTTCCACAAATATTTTTTATTTTAATCTGTACAAAGCATGACACTGAGTTGCCCTGAAAAAAATAAACAACAACAATAATTAGCACACCTATATATGTGTATATACTGTATATATACAGGGTGGGCGGAAAGTAGCTCCCTAATTTAAATTACATATAAATTATGTATAAATTGTGATTGTATTGTTATATTGTTATGGTGTGTTCTCTAAAGTGGTACAATTGTAACGTTCATTTTTTTTTCATTTCAGATTGAAGGGTAACATGGCTGAGCGTTTAACACTGCAGGAGCGTGCCCAGTTGGCGGCACGGTACGAAGTTTGGCAATCTGTCGTTCGAGTTCAAAGATGGTGGCGGGCCATTCACGGACCACGTGCCCAAGTGGACCCGAAAACAAAAGAACTGCCACTCGAAGCTCATGACCACGGGGTCTGTGGCAGATGTTCGAAGATGTGGTCGCCCTTCGACATCCAGGGCCCAGGAGACGGTGCAGGCAGTTCAGGTAATGTTCGCACGGAGTCCACGAAAGTCAACTCGCCAGGCAGCTCGGGAAAGTGGACTCTCCCGCTACTCAGTGCGAACTGTGCTGAAGAAGGAGCTGAACTGGCGTGCGTGGAAGCCGCATTACTGCCAATCTCTCTCGGACGAGGGCTGCGACATTCGCATGGAGTTCGGGGAAATCATGCTGGCTTGGCATGAAGACTGGCCCCATCTCTTCCGCAACATCCTCTGGAGCGACGAGGCGGTGTTCCACGTCGGAGGCTTTGTCAACCGCCACAATTGCCACTACTGGGCAGGAGAGGATCCCATGGTTACCGCTGAAAAACGGCAGAATCGGTTCAGTGTAACGGTGTGGTGTGGTATGACCTCAGATCAGGTTGTGGGCCCGTTCCTTCTGCGCAACACCATGAATGCTGAGCGGTACCTTGCTATGTTGCGAAACGAGGTCTGGCCGGTTGTCAGCACATGGGAGAACATCGACGATCTGATATTTATGCAAGATGGCGCCCCTCCGCACTCGCTCTTGTTGTCCGTGAGTGGCTGGATGCCCACTTCCCTGGGCGTTGGATGGGTCGTCGTGGTCCACATCAATGGCCAGCCAGGAGCCCCGACTTGACACCGTGCGACTTCTTTCTTTGGGGGTGGGTAAAGGAAGAAGTCTACCACACCAACCGAGGACATTGGAAGAACTGGAGGACCGAATTCGGGAAGTCATGTCCTCCATCCCGCCGGAGTTCCTGCTAAAGTCAGTGGACGCCATTCCTGGGCGGCTCCAGAAGCTGGTGGAAAGAGTTGGAGCCCACATTGAATTTTAGAGAAAACCTACCATGTATGCTACCTTTTCATATTATTTCTTCTGAAATAAATGGATAATATACGTATTTTTTACCAATCCAAAATAGGGAGCTACTTTCCGCCCACCTGTATATATAATATATATATATAATATATATAAAGCAAAAATCAAATTTCAAGAGGAATTACTTCCTAACTTCGATCAAAACTTTTTATACTTCATAAACTAATGCCTTAAAATAAGAAAGTTTGACTTTAAATTAACTTAAAATTATAAAACGGACTAAAACGACAAAACGAAGCATGTAATTCCATTATTTACACCCCGCCAAAAAAATAAACTTTATTATTCTATTTACACACGCACCGCCATACTTTAGAAATACGTGACCGCGAAAATATCCACTTTCAAATGAAATTTGATGGAAGCCATCTTGAAAAAGCGGTTACAATCATCTGATGAGGAAAAAGAAGCGAAATTGCTTGCAAAGGGGTAACACAATCCATCTTGCCATTTAAATAATCGAATCGGTCGTACAAAACATGACACGGAGTTGTCCTGAAAAAATAAACAATTAGCACACCTAAATATATATATATATATATATATATTATATATATATATATATATATATATAAAGTAAAAATCAGATTTGAAGAGGAATTACTTCCTAACTTTGGAGAAAACGGGACCAGTATCCGCTAAACAAGTCTTACTGACACAGCGCTCACCCAAATGATGCGGCCAATTGTTCTAACTCTTTTATTATTATTATTACCATCATCGGAAATCGAACCCCAGACCTCAAAGCCTTCACTTCACTCACAGGAAGAAGGTATCCACCCACTGAACATTTTCTTTGCATTCGCATATTTAGATTAAAGATCTGCATCCCTCACACAAAAATTATTTATAATTTTTTTCAGAGTAGCACTTCTTGAGGATTATATATATATGCAATCGAGGATAATATAAGTATAAGAAATACACAAGATGACCCAAATAAAACGGGGTAATGCGAGGGGCAGTAACGTAGCACTATTTTAAATTTACAACTACACACAAATCACCTTCTTAGTTCCAAGACCGACCGTTGACTGAAAGGGTATTTCTACCCAAACAAACGTTTTCACAATGCGACTAATTCTGCGTATTGCTAAATTCGTAGAAGCTTGGAAACCTATCCATCAATAAAGAATTATGAATTGCTGCGATATATATATATATATATATATATATATATATATATATACAAGATCTACTAAGTTATATATTTTGGGGGTAAAAAACAAAAACTAACTCGTTGAAAATGAATGGTCATTTTTCCGAAACGGCTCAACTCTTGAGATATGGTAGAAATGAAGAAATTAGAATGCATATTAGGACAGATGAGCCGGGTGCACATGACTATGTGTGGCGGAGAGCGCGAGAGAGCATTACTCACCTCCACCAGGCGGCCATGTGTGGCGGAGAGCGCAACAGAGCAACTCAATCCTACGCCAATCAAACCCCGGCCTAGAGGCCAGGGCACCTGCTTGTTCCCGGTTTGAAGAGTGGGACAACAGAGGGGGACAACAGAAGACAGCCATAGGATGTTTAACACGGAGAAATTTCAACTTTTGAGATATGGTAGAATGAAGAAATTAGAATGCATATTAGACCAGATGAGTTGGGTGTACATGACTATGTGCGGCGGAGAGCGCGAGAGAGCATTTCTCCCCCACCAGGCGGCCGTGTTTGGCGGAGAGCGCAAGAGATTAGCTCACTTCTACACCAAACTGGCCTGTCCACCTGCATGAACCCGGTGTGAAGAGAGGACAACAGAAGACAGCAATAGGGTATTTAACACCGAGAAATTTCAACTCTTGAGATATGATAGAAATGAAATTAGAATGCATATCAGACCAGATGAGCCGGGTGTACATGATTATGTGCGGTGGAGATCGCGAGATAGCAACTCACTCCTCCACCCTAGCGGTCATGTGTGGCGGAGAGTGCAAGAGAGCAACTCACTCCTACACCAAACCGGACTTAGAGGTGGGCCACCTGCTTGGCCCCGGTTTGAAGAGGGGGACAACAGAAGACAGCAATAGGGTGTTTAACACCGAGAAGCTTCAACTCTTGAGATATGGTAGAAATGAGGTAATTAGACTGCATATTAGACCAAGTGAGCCGGGTGTACATGACTATGTGCGGTGGGGAGCGCGAGAGAGCGGCACACTCCTTCACCAAGCCAATCCTATAGGCAGGGAACCACAAACTTCGATCTTCGTGTGAAGAGAGACCGACACGCGGAAGCGCGTCGTGGCACACACACACACACACACACCGGGTCAAGCAGGAGGTCCCGCCTCTAGACCCGGTTTGGTGGAAGAGCGAGTTTTAAAGTATTGGCAAGAAAGATCCCTTTTTTGATTCTTAGAAGTTGTGAAGTGTATGGGAAAGGCAAGGTAACTCAGTTCGGCACTATGCGCTCGAGTTGAGGCGGAAAGCTGAAATACAACAGCAAATAGTTGCACTAGCCGGACGTTGTGATACACCCTGGGATATTGTCAGAGACTTAAATGAGCGTATCTCAGGACCGCCACAACAACCAAGTTGAGGTCTTCCTAGCCTGGTGGAGGGGTGAATTTTCTGATAATTATCATTTTTAACGGCGATTTCAGATCACTAAGTGTGTGTGCGTGTGTGTGTTCTTCAGTTTTGACTCTCTGTGTGTGTATATACAGTATATATCTCATTCAACTCCATTTGTTTTGTACCCCACAATGTGTGTGGGTTGGGTGGGGAGGGGGTTATCGATGTTTAATGGAGCTGAAAACATGAATTGATAAGAAGTTATGTTTTTGCTTTAAGCAGATCATATCTACCGTTTATGATGATGATTATAGGATGAAAAATAAAATAATAATCTCATAAAACAATTATAGTGTTTATTGTGATTTTGTATCAAAGAACGAATGTAAGGAGCATCAGAGTGAGGCCACTGGGTAATCCCTCGCTGCTATCTCGGGAAAACATACCGATGTACCTGCACCCTTTCCTTCTCGTCTCACGTAAGTAACGTGGATGCGAAGACGATTTAATGTAAAAATGTATTTACTCTGTTTTCTATAAAAATTAACAGTCGCTCTCCGCCACACATGACCGCTTGGTGTAGGAGGGAAATGCTCTCTTGCAACGCTTTTGACACACAATTTTGATCCTTAAACAAATGAGCCTGAACAGGTGAAAATGAATGTGTTCTTTTAACTACCGGTTGAAAAAGGACTTAGTAGATCTTATATATACGAGGTGTGATCAAAAAGTTCGGTAAATAGTACTGCAGTTAATGAGCGCTCGTCACTAGGTGTTGTTAGTGTGTATGGTTATTGTTTTATTTTGAGGTTTGGTGCCAATCGCCTATTTTTCTCTTTGCGTCTTTGATAATTTCGTTAGTAATATTGCCTTTGGGCGCGCTGAGACACACTGACTGTGTCGCATTGTGTCGGTACGGTGGGAACCCGCGAATGTAAACACCTCCAAGTCGCGGTTAGCTCCATGCCACGATCACGGATAAGTGCATGATGGTGGCAATTAGTAGGTCATGTTAACTCAATTGATGACAGTGAATCACGGCTAACTGCATGAATAAAATGATAAAGTGTGTGTGTGTGTGTGTGTGTGTGTATGTGTGTGTGTGTGTGTGCCACGACGCGCTTCCGCGTGTCGGTCTCTCTTCACACAAAGATCGAAGCTGGTGGTTCCCTGCCTATAGGATTGGCTTGGTGAAGGAGTGTGCCGCTCTCTCGCGCTCTCCACTGCACATAGTCATGTACACCCGGCTCATCTGGTCTAATATGCAGTTTAATTACCTCATTTCTACCATATCTCAAGAGTTGAAGCTTCTCGGTGTTAAACACCCTATTGCTGTCTTCTGTTGTCCCCCTCTTCAAACCGGAGCCAAGCAGGTGGCCCACCTCTAAGTCCGGTTTGGTGTAGGAGTGAGTTGCTCTCTTGCATTCTTCGCCACACATGACCGCTAGGGTGGAGGAGTGAGTTGCTATCTCGCGATCTCCACCGCACATAATCATGTACACCCGGCTCATCTGGTCTAATATGCATTCTAATTTCTTCATTTCTACCATATCTCAAGAGTTGAAATTTCTCGGTGTTAAATACCCTATTGCTGTCTTTTGTTGTCCTCTCTTCACACCGGGTTCATGCAGGTGGCCAGGCCGGTTTGGTGCAGAAGTGAGCTGCTCTCTTGCGCTCTCCGCCACACATGGCTGACTGGTGGAGGAGGGAAATGCTCTCTCGCGCTCTCCGCCGCACATAGTCATGTACACCCGGCTCATCTGGTCTAATATGCAGTCTAATTTCTTCATTTCTACCATATCTCAAGAGTTGAGCCGTTTCGGGAAAATGACCATTCATTTCAACGAGTTAATTTGTGTTTTACCCCCAAAGTATATAACTTAGTAGATCATATATATATATATATATATATATATATATATATATATATATATATATATATGTGTGTGTGTGTGTACACTATATATATATAATATATATCGCAGCAAATCATAATTCTTTATTGATGAATAGGTTCCAAGCTTCTACGAATTTAGCAATACGCAGAATTAGTCGCATTGTGAAAACGTCTGTTTGGGTAGAAATACCCTTTCAGTCAACGGTCGGCCTTGGAACTAAGAAGGTGACTTGTGTGTAGTTGTAAATTTAAAATAGTGCTACGTACTGCCCTCACATTACCCCGTTTATTTGGGTCAGCTTGTGTATTTCTTATACTAATATTATCCTTGACTGCGTGTGTATATATATATATATATATATATATATATAAGTACTACTCTGAAAAAAATTGCAAATGATTTATCTCTGAGGGATGCAGATCTTTAATCTAAATATGCGAATGCAAAGAAAATGTTCAGTGGGTGGATACCTTCTTCCTGTAAGCGAAGTGAAGGCTTGATGGTAATAATAATATTAAAAGAGTTAGAACAATTGGCCGCATCATTTGGGTGAGCGCTGTCAGTAAGACTTGTTTAGTGGATACTGGTTCCGTTTTCTCCAAAGTTAGGATGTAATTCCTCTTCAAATTTGATTTCACTGTGTGTATATATATATATATATATATATTATATATATATATATATATATATTATATATATATATTATAAATATATATATATATATATAATATATATATATATAATATATATATATATATATATATATACACACAGTGAAATCAAATTTGAAGAGGAATTACATCCTAACTTTGGAGAAAACGGAACCAGTATCCACTAAACAAGTCTTACTGACAGCGCTCACCCAAATGATGCGGCCAATTGTTCTAACTCTTTTAATATTATTATTACCATCAAAGCCTTCACTTCGCTTACAGGAAGTATATATATATAATATGTATTAGGTATGCTAATTGCTGCTGTTTATTTTTTCAGGACAACTCCGTGTCATGTTTTGTGTGACCGGTTCGATTATTTAAATAGCAAGCTGGATTGTGTTACCCCTTTGCAAGCAATTTCGCTTCTCGTTCCTTATCAGATTATTGTAACCGCTTTTTCAAGATGGCTCCCAACAAATTTCATCTGAAAGTGGGTATTTTCGCGGTCACGTATTTCTAAAGTATAGCGGTGCGTGTGTAAATAGAATAATAAAGATTATTTTTTTGGCGGGGTGTAAATAATGGAATTACCTGCTTCGTTTTGTAGTTTTAGTCCGTTTTATAATTTTAAGTTAATTTAAAGTCAAACGTTCTTATTCTAAGGCATTAGTTTATGAAGTATAAAAAGTTTTGATCAAAGTTAGGAAGTAATTCCTCTTCAAATTTGATGTTTTATATATATATATATATATATATATATATATATATATATATATATATATATTATAGGTGTGCTAATTGTTGTTTATTTTTTTCAGGGCAACTCAGTGTCATGCTTTGTACAGATTAAAATAAAAAAATATTTGTGGAAGACCCTAATTATACTGGTTGAAGTTCGAACTGATTATCGGATTGTTGATGTTTATTTTTTTGTGTGTGGTTAGGTAGCGTATATAGGAATGTAATATTTATTTTCAATATATTTTGTGAAATTGAATTAAATAATTTGTCTAAATAAAGAGTGATGTGTTTGGTGTTTTATTCAAATCCTTTGGCTGTATATATAAAACGTTATTATTATTTAATTACACCAAATGGTTGGTTACTGGTTAGCCGTTAGGGTATCTAAGTTAACGTGTGGGCTATCCATTCGTGTCAGATAAACGGGGAAGGTTCAGATTAGGCAGGGAGAGAGAAATAAACAGAGAAGCATTATGATCGAGTGTCGCAATAACGGGATCTTTTATCACATGTATTCAAATTTTGTTGTGGAAAGATAATATTAGCTTTGTCCATCCCGGGGTTTGAAAGGGTTGGAGGAAGAGGAAGAGAGAGAGAGAGAGGGGGGGGGGGAGAGAGAGAGAGAGAGAGAGAGAGAGAGAGAGAGAGAGAGAGAGAGAAACGAAATGATTGAGTGTCGCAATAATGGGGTCTTTTATCACATGTATTCAAATTTTTTGTGGAAAGATGATATTAGCTTTGTCCATCAGGGGGTTTGAGAGGGTTGGAGAGAGAGAGAGATAAACGAAATGACCGAGTGTTGCTATAACGGGGTCTGGCATTTTTTTCCACGGCCGAGTTGATCGAAGTTTTAACACCCTACGAATTGTTCTCTGGCTGGCACATGTGCCGCCATTATTTTATTGTGCCGGTCTCGAGTCCCGTTTTTTTCTTCTTTTTTTCCGTACGTATTGTTCGGCGTCTTACGACCCAGCTTAGAGTTTAACTCGATCATTAGGGCACCTTGGATATCAATCACGATTTTTAGATGAACTTTTTTCTGCTTTTTTTTCGGTACGAATTGTTCGGTGCTTTACGAATGCTCATGACGCCCGGAATTTGTCTCGTTCATAATTGTGTTTTTGTGAATTATAGCTTTAATTACAATGTCACACTTGATGTTACATTCGTTGCATCACCCTTTCAGTCAACGGTCGGCCTTGGAACTAAGAAGGTGACTTGTGTGTAGTTGTAAATTTAAAATAGTGCTACGTTACTGCCCCTCACATTACCCCGTTTTATTTGGGTCAGCTTGTGTATTTCTTATACTAATATTATCCTTGACTGCGTGTGTATATATATATATATATATATATATATATATAAGTACTACTCTGAAAAAAATTGCAAATGATTTATCTCTGAGGGATGCAGATCTTTAATCTAAATATGCGAATGCAAAGAAAATGTTCAGTGGGTGGATACCTTCTTCCTGTAAGCGAAGTGAAGGCTTTGATGGTAATAATAATATTAAAAGAGTTAGAACAATTGGCCGCATCATTTGGGTGAGCGCTGTCAGTAAGACTTGTTTAGTGGATACTGGTTCCGTTTTCTCCAAAGTTAGGATGTAATTCCTCTTCAAATTTGATTTCACTGTGTGTATATATATATAATATATTTATATATATATATATATATATATATATATATTATATATATATTATATATATATATATTAGATATATATATAATATATATATATATATATATATATACACACAGTGAAATCAAATTTGAAGAGGAATTACATCCTAACTTTGGAGAAAACGGAACCAGTATCCACTAAACAAGTCTTACTGACAGCGCTCACCCAAATGATGCGGCCAATTGTTCTAACTCTTTTAATATTATTATTACCATCAAAGCCTTCACTTCGCTTACAGGAAGTATATATATATATGTATTAGGTATGCTAATTGCTGCTGTTTATTTTTTCAGGACAACTCCGTGTCATGTTTTGTGTGACCGGTTCGATTATTTAAATAGCAAGCTGGATTGTGTTACCCCTTTGCAAGCAATTTCGCTTCTCGTTCCTTATCAGATTATTGTAACCGCTTTTTCAAGATGGCTCCCAACAAATTTCATCTGAAAGTGGGTATTTTCGCGGTCACGTATTTCTAAAGTATAGCGGTGCGTGTGTAAATAGAATAATAAGATTATTTTTTTGGCGGGGTGTAAATAATGGAATTACCTGCTTCGTTTTGTAGTTTTAGTCCGTTTTTAATTTTAAGTTAATTTAAAGTCAAACGTTCTTATTCTAAGGCATTAGTTTATGAAGTATAAAAAGTTTTGATCAAAGTTAGGAAGTAATTCCTCTTCAAATTTGATGTTTTATATATATATATATATATATATATATATATATATATATATATATATATTATAGGTGTGCTAATTGTTGTTTATTTTTTTCAGGGCAACTCAGTGTCATGCTTTGTACAGATTAAAATAAAAAATATTTGTGGAAGACCCTAATTATACTGGTTGAAGTTCGAACTGATTATCGGATTGTTGATGTTTATTTTTTTGTGTGTGGTTAGGTAGCGTATATAGGAATGTATATTTTTTTCAATATATTTTGTGAAATTGAATTAAATAATTTGTCTAAATAAAGAGTGATGTGTTTGGTGTTTTATTCAAATCCTTTGGCTGTATATATAAAACGTTATTATTATTTAATTACACCAAATGGTTGGTTACTGGTTAGCCGTTAGGGTATCTAAGTTAACGTGTGGGCTATCCATTCGTGTCAGATAAACGGGGAAGGTTCAGATTAGGCAGGGAGAGAGAAATAAACAGAGAAGCATTATGATCGAGTGTCGCAATAACGGGATCTTTTATCACATGTATTCAAATTTTGTTGTGGAAAGATAATATTAGCTTTGTCCATCCCGGGGTTTGAAAGGGTTGGAGGAAGAGGAAGAGAGAGAGAGAGAGGGGGAGAGAGAGAGAGAGAGAGGAGAGAGAGAGAGAGAGAGAGAGAGAGAAACGAAATGATTGAGTGTCGCAATAATGGGGTCTTTTATCACATGTATTCAAATTTTTTGTGGAAAGATGATATTAGCTTTGTCCATCAGGGGGTTTGAGAGGGTTGGAGAGAGAGAGAGATAGAACGAAATGGAGTGTTGCTATAACGGGGTCTGGCATTTTTTTCCACGGCCGAGTTGATCGAAGTTTTAACACCCTACGAATTGTTCTCTGGCTGGCACATGTGCCGCCATTATTTTATTGTGCCGGTCTCGAGTCCCGTTTTTTTCTTCTTTTTTTCCGTACGTATTGTTCGGCGTCTTACGACCCAGCTTAGAGTTTAACTCGATCATTAGGGCACCTTGGATATCAATCACGATTTTTAGATGAACTTTTTTCTGCTTTTTTTTCGGTACGAATTGTTCGGTGCTTTACGAATGCTCATGACGCCCGGAATTTGTCTCGTTCATAATTGTGTTTTTGTGAATTATAGCTTTAATTTACAATGTCACACTTGATGTTACATTCGTTGCATGCCATTAGAATGTTTTTATTTCATTATAAAATTTTTTTAAAGTATTTATGAAAAGATCGATCGAACAATATTTATTTAATATTCACTATCTATTTATTTTTTTTATGAAAAATTAGTTTATTTTTAGATAATTTTCATTAGTGAGTATAAAGAATATGTTAAATAATTTCTGCCAAAATGTTACAAAATGCTGTTTGGAAAAGCTAAAATGCCTTGGCTTCCGGGGCTCCGCCCCCGACCCCGCTGGGAGAGCTACTGCTCACCCCAGATCCCCTAGCTTAATGACTCGCGCCATTGGCGCTCGCCGATTTACACTCCTATCTGTATCAGAACCGGTTGTTAAGAAATTGGCAGCACACCTCTGATTACAAGTGAACGTAATAAATAGATCCGGCTTCCCAAATTTTCTTACAATTGGCATAGCGTCTTGATAATTCTGCTGCATTGCTCTCGGGTTGCCTTGATAAAGATACTAATTTGACCGCAGATGTTTTGTATTTATATTCTTAAGCCTGTTTTAACACATGGGCAGCTCTATGTAGCTTTTTCTGAAGTGAGAAGTTTTGATTCTGTTAAAATGTTTGGTGAAAAAATAACTAGAAGTCCTGTATTTAAAGAAGTAATGTTGCAGTAAACATACTAATTTGACCGCAAATGTTTTGCGGGCCTCTGCTACTATATAGAGGCCTATATAATATATAATTTTTTTTATTAACTAACAGAGACGTTTTGGGCTAGCCCAGAAGGGAAGTTAGAAAAGAAAATTACAAGCCACTGAAAATAAAAATTAAGAAACCTGAAAAGGTGTAAAGCTTTCAAACAGGAATATAGTAGAAGTACAGTACACTGCTTCCGCCATCCACTGCTGACAGAAAAGAATGGTGAAAAAAGATTTATGAAAAAATAGGAAAAGTATGATGAAAAAATAGGAAAAGTATGATGAAAAGAAGAGCTTCAGATTTCATTCACACCATGCATACACTTATCTCATGTACCCAATTACGCATTATTTGACAGTGGAAAATAAAGGATAGCATGAAACGCTAGGCCATTTAATCTAATCTACTCCATACATTTCTTTTTATTTATTTGTTTATTATACATGAGAAGTCAGTCATTATTTCATCGCTGCAGCATTTTTCCAGTCGATGAATGCCAAAGGCCATCGTGCAGCGAGACTTAATTTTTAAAATTACTTACTTATATTGCCATTCTTCGCACTGGAATTACAAAGATAAAGGAGCACTGATCAGAGGCGCCTCCAGCTAGTCAGCACATCCCAGTTTAAAAACTGTAAATAGCTTGTACAATTATTATAATGTATATAGATTAAAATATTGTAGGAGTAGTACGTATTTTGGATGGTTTGGTTCTTATTCTGGACACGACAAGGATAACCTAAAGAGGCGCTAGTGGTTTTAAGTTATACTTACGCTCCTTATACTGTGGGTCTCGTAGCTTCGAATAAGCTACATACAGTATAAACGATAAATGTCCAACCAAAACATTATTTGTTCACATTTTGGTATTTGTATCCATTCGCCATGTTTTTATCAGGAAAAACTTTCTTCTTCTTCTTTATTGTCTCGTTTCTGTCTCAGAAATAAGAAAGAACCTGTTCTTTACTTTTAACAAATTTATAGTAGCGATAAATAGACCTCTAAAGAAGAGAACTATGAATTAATGCATTAGACAAGATATTTATTTAGGGTCTTTTAAACCCTCTCCAGCTTTTTATTTTTATTATCCTTAGTTGAATTATCCGTGTGTGTGTGTGTGTGTGTGTGTGTGTGTAGATATATCTATATATGTGTTACAGGGAATCTGTGTAACTAAGGATTTCATAAAATCCCTAAAATGTTCAGGGATGTCGTGTAAGGTTAAGTCGTGATATTTTCGTTAGTTTTAACGAAAATATGACGACTTAACTAACCTTAAGAAATCCCTGAATATTTTAGGGATTTCATGAAATCCCTAGTTATACAGATTCCTTGTAACACACACACACACACACACACATATATATTCCTAAATCGCCAAACTCCTACATTTTCGTCAGTGGTCATTGAAGTTACATTTGATGTGAAGAAGAAAGTAGTAGCTATTTCCTATGTAAGACGAAAGTGATACAAAAGATAGCACCGAATATGAGCGAACGTAATTTTTGCGATATATACAGTGGCGCTCATCAGTACTCGTACAGAGCAGGCCCGTATCCAGGATTTTCCATGGGGTGGGGAGGTGAGTCTCATTCAACTGAACTCGTATAGAAGAGTATATACAGGAAAGATCCATACATAAGTAAACCATTCCTATCTTTGATATTTATGAGGTATTATTCACTATTATCATATTAATAACTATTATGTTTTTATAACACAATGAGTAAATTTGTTGAAATAATAAATAAATATTTCCAGGTTATTTATACTTACTTTACTAAAGTATACATACATAAATAATATCCTTTTAGGAAGCAGGTAATAGACAGAGACCATTTTCCTTATATTGTCAGGGATGGTCACTACTAACAACAAAGAATACAGTGTACTTTGGCGAAATTCCTACTCTGGGGGAGGGTGAAGCGCCACTCTCGCCTCCCACCCCACTGGCTACGGCCCTGCAGAGAAATATTTCAGTTATAGTCGTCCTTATCTTTTATACCACGCATACGATAGTTATACAATGTTTACCGTTAGTTTGGAAAAATTTTACAAATAAAAATATTAGCTTAACTCCAACATACGTATAATGTAAAACTACAAAGAATTTGAGGAAAATAAAAACAAAAGTTAAAATGCAAAAGTTCTCGTACATTTACTTGCAAAATTATTTAATACTTTGTGTGTCCAACTTTTCCTTGAATGACTTCAATGAATCGTTTTGGATATTTTTTTTACAAGGTTTCGACAGCTCTCACTAGAAATTTGAACTCATTCTTCTCAAGAAAATTGTTGCATTTCATGAAGGGTTTCTCTCGCGGACAGATTTTTTCAAATCAAATCATAAATTCTCCATTAAATTGAGATCTGGGCTTTTGGTAGCAGAGGTTTTCGTCGTGCAACTCTTCCATGCAGACCATTCCTTTTTAATGTACGACGTGCAGTAGAGGAATGGACATCAATCTTAGACAGTCTTAATGTTTGGCAAATATCACCTGCAGTCACTTGTGGATTCGCAGCAGCCATTCTTTCAATCCGTGTAGTTGTACGTTTTGAAATCTTGCAAGATCGTCCACACCTTTGCAGAGTTTTCATTCTTCCAAAGCCTTTCATATCTGTACAAGTGTAGCAACCTTCGAAAATGGAATTCGAAGTTCTTCTCCTATCTTCCTATAACTCTTTGTAGACTCGTGTGCAGCAATAACAGATCTCTTGATCTGTAGACAGCTCTTTACCACGACGACCTACAGCTTATTAATGACTTGTACAGTCATCCATCTTCCATGAAGATTCACAAAGAAAATTCTAGGATTCAGAATTGCCAACAGTCTCTAATTAATGAATAGCCAAAAAAAATTAAATTCTTCAAGCCGAAGGCGGACGCACAAAGTGTTAAATAAATTTTTATAAAGTGTACGAAAAATTATGCATTTTAACTTTTTTAGTTTCCTCAAATTCTTTGATGTTTTACATTATATGTTGGAGTTAAACTAATTTTTTTATTTGTTAAATTTATCCAGACGAACGGTAAACTTTTCATAACTATCCGATACATGGTACAAAAGATAAGAACGAATATAACTGAACTATTTCTCTGTTCGAATACTTGTGAGCACCAATATATGTGTGTGTATATATATATATATATATATATATATATATATATGGTAATTCGAAATCTATGCTTATATATAATTTTTAAACCTTATTTTTTTGAAAAAGAGGAAACAAACAAATAGATTAGTGTTCCACTCTAAAAAATTTCTAACCTTCAAACCACTTACTTCTACATGTGCACCACCACTTTTAATCTATTTTGAATCACCTGAGCACTTCATTAGCAACACTGCACAGTGGTTCTGTAGAAATCCCACATAACAGGCTTTGTTACATTTCACGTATCCCAACGCAGAAAGAAATCTAATGGGAGTCAGGTAGGGTTACTGCGAGTAGTATGGGCGCAAAATGGACGAGTGCAGAGATGTTGCAAAGGGAGTGGGTGTATGTTGCAAAGGGGTTATGCAATGAAGGGGGTATGCAGTGAAGGGGGTGGGGGAATGCTGCAGGTGCAACAAGGGGTTATGAAACTTGGAAGCGGCGTTATCCCCCAAGAGAAAGACAGGAGGAGGAGAGAAAGGGAGAGAGGTGTTCACCTGGCAGGAGCCAAGTGCATATTAACACTTCAGCCGACCCGCCGTCCTCTTATAGGCCCCTAATCAGCCACTTGGCTTAGAAGGAGCCAAGGGAGAGAGGGGAGGGAGCTTCGAGGGGAGAAGGGAGGATGACCTCCCCTAAAGGAGTTGCCTTAACCTAAGAGAGGAAGAGAAAGGAGAGACGGAGAAGGGCTTTGAGGGAGAAGGTGGGATGTCCTTACCCCCCCAAAGAGAAACCTAACCTAAGTCTTAACCTTAGAAGGTAGGATAGTGAGATCTTTATTCCGCAGAAATTCGCATCGTTATGACCGCTCCGAAGCCAAGCGGGTCTTATATAGAGGAAGTTTGAGTTGCCAGATATCACTTTTTTTTTTAATTGTTCAGATATACATTATTAGGGTGAGTTGCTACATACCACCATTTATTTTAATTCACACGAGTTACCAAATCAAACGAACTTTCTCATTTAAGAGAATTAATTATTAAAACAATATTAACATTAAAAGAAATACATTTAATGTGAAATAAATAAAAACCATTACAGCATTCTGTATATTCAGACGAAGAAATATACATTGGAATGATAAAAAAAAACTAAAAATAAAAAATAATATAAGATATACGAAATGTATAATCGTCAAAACGTTAAATATATTGAAAATAAAATACATACACTTTTTAATTCACACGAGTTACCGTTTTTAAAAGCAAATTAACTTTCTCCTTAAAATGGTTCAGAAAGAGAGTTAGTTATTAAAACGAATCCCAGTATTAACTCTGTCTATTTAATTATGACAATCCTTTCTTTCTTGCGATTGAAAAAACAAAATGCATCACAAAATAACATTACACACCTTTTATATTATATATATATATATATATATATATATAATACATATATATATATATATAAGAAAAACTAATTATTTACACGCCGTTCTATTTACTTTCTTTCAAATCGTCTCTGGAAGAAAAAATGTATAAATTGAAGGAAAGTGAGCCCTCGAGGGAAAGGCTGACCGCGAGCTGGCGAGAATGGGATGTGGTCCAAACTTTCACCAAAATACTCGTTTTTCATCTCTTCTGTCTCCACCCGAATATCTTCCAATGTATATAAATGTTTTTATTAACTTCATTGTTTATATGTCTTTACGTTTAATTTGTATGGTATCATCATCTTAGTTATTGAAATGAATGAATCAAAAAATGGAAAGAATTGAATAAATTACTTTTGGTAGTGAAGGTAAAATTGAATTTAAAATTCTTATATATATATATATATATATATATATATACAGAGAGTGATTTTTGTCAGAGAAAGTGAGGACACACACACACACACACACACACACACACACACACACACTGGCTTCTTTTATATGCGACTTTTCCTAAAACTTACTACATTATTAACCTATCCATCCTTCATGCAGTAAAAAAGTTTCTACTTTATTGGTAACCTTCGATTAGCATCGCCCCCAAAATTATTCATTTGAACCAGGGTCAGACCTTTCACTCCGCCTTAGACCTACAGTTTAACGTGGAAGCCGAACTAAGCTGCAGCACGGGCGGGCAGAAATTGCATGGGATGCATTACTTATTGAGGTACTTCTTGTCCTTGTAACTCCCTATCTTTCATGTACACTTTCCACATTGTTTCCGACAAATATTGCAGCTCTTTCCAAATTTGTTGTGAAAGATGCTCTATGCAAAAGTGTAATGAAAAATGAACAGCTTCAGAGTTCATTCACACCATGCGTACACTTATCTCGTGTACACAGTTAGTGGGAAATAAAACTCACCAATGAAACTCTAGACTCATTTAAAATACAGAATTCATTCACACCATGCGTACACTTATCTCGTATACACAGTGGAAAATAAAACGCACCAATGAAACCCTAAAATCATTTAAAATATTTAAAATTCTTATATATATATATATATATATATACAGGGTGTCCCATAAGTCCGGCATCAGAGGAAAAATTCATATTTTTGTATTTCTACAAATCATAATTCATATTTTTCTCTTTCTACAGGCCATAATATCTGTGAGCAAGGAAGAACGAATCCAGATAATTCTACTCATAGGAAATCGGAGTCAAAGAGAGGCCGCTGCTGAATTTAACAGACTCGCAACCAGACAGCGAGCCACTAACACAGAGTTGTGTTAGCAGTCTTCTTGCAAAGTTTAAGGAAACAGGATCCATAGAAGATAAACCACGCAGTGGACCTTCAAGGAGGTCCACTGACGATGATACAGCGACTGCTATCCTGGCTCATTTTAACAGAAGTCCCAATAAGTCTCTTCGGCGATTGTCCGCCGAGACAGGAGTGTCGAAAAGTAGCATCCATCGCATTCTTCAGGCTCACAAATGGCATCCATATAAACTTCAGATCCTACAGAAATTAAGCGAAGATGATCCCGACCGGCGCGCGGATGGAATTTTGTGAATGGGCTACGGAACAATATTCTCGGGATGCCAATTTCCCGTCCACCATTCTGTTCAGTGACGAGGCAGTTTTTTTTTGGAAATGGTGAGGTAAATCGACAGAACACCCGCTACTGGTCTCAAAACAACCCTCACTGGTATACCTCTTCAAAGGAATAAGGTGCATCTCGGGTGATGGTATGGTGTGGCATTTGGAAGGATCGCACCATACGCCCCCCACTCTTTTTCGATGAACATGTCACTGGAGGCACCTACCTACGTATGCTCAAGGAAGAAGCATTTCCCGGTGTCTTGAACGAAGAAGGAAATTTCCCAACACGGTTTCAACAAGACGGCGCTCCTGCACATTACAGCACCCAAGTAAGGGAATACCTTTACCAACAATTCCCTGGTCATTGGATAGGACGTCGAGGGCCTGTGGAATGGCCAACTAGAAGCCCGGATCTCACGCCACTAGATTTTTATCTCTGGGGCCACTTGAAAGCGCTGGTATCAATACCAGAGAAATATTAGGAGTGTTGAACATTTGCGGCAGCGCATTATTGGGCATGTTACACCATTACTCATGACATCATTCACCGTGTGCTTGCTGACTGGGTATCACGTCTGAATTTGTGTATTAAAAACAATGGTGGACATATTGAGCACGTTCTGTAAATAAAAGCTTTAGTTTTGCCTTTTTTATTATTTTTCCTATGATGCGGACTTATGGGACACCCTGTATATATATATAATATATATATATATACAGAGAGAGAGATATTTTTGTAACTGGAACCTAACCGTTGTGTAAATTACATTAGTAATAATAATACCTAATCCGGTTTTCCTTTTCCCGAATTGTTCATTTTGACGAGGCTCAAACTTTTCACTCCGCCTTAGACCTACAGTTTAACGTGGAATCGCTGTAACGGCTGAAATATCAACGCCTGATCTTTCAACCATCATTCCCAGCGTATTAATCACTAGGATACCTAGGGTACCCATTTATCTACCATCCCAAGCAGATATTCAATAACTAAATACAAATCAATCACCCTCCTACGCGAGAAGTAGAAAGAATAGCATGG
>JAJOZX010003746.1:430000-473132 GCA_023014485.1 Bathynomus jamesi | reverse complement strand
TTAGCCATTTCTGTATTATCCACTGAACACAGCAAATCATCAACGTAAAAAATTTTCCTTATGTGTTCAATAGTATTAGGATAGACTTCAGAATTTCTTAAAATGGTACTGCATAGTAGCTGCCAACAGAAATGGACTAGAGCTGAGCCCAAACAACACTGACCTCATTCTATATGCTTGAACCTTGGATTCATTTTCCAACAAGTTTTTCGTATCCACCCACAGATACCTTACTGCATCTCTGTCCTCTGGTTTTAACTTTATTCTCAAAAATGGTTGCTTCACATCTGCAGTCAATGCTACTCTACCAAGCCTGAATCGCAGTAACAAGGAAAATAAATCTGCATTTAAATTTGACCCAGCTTCCAAACAGTCATTCAAGGACACACCACCTTTGTCCTTGGCTGAGCCATCAAAAACTACTCTCAGTTTGGTGGTAGTTTTGTCTCGCCGTACCACTGCATGGTGTGGCAGATAATGTGCCTTCTGGCTCACCAGCTCACCTTGCACCCTTTCAGCATAGCCCTCCTTTACATAGCTTAAGATGGCCTCATTGTATTCATTTAACAACTCCTTATTTTCCCTAAGCCTGTGTAATGAAGTCTCCAATCTCCTATTAGCTAGCTGGAGGTTTGAACTGGGTTGCAAGAATCCTTCTAAACCAATACCTTTTTCAAATTGCTCTAAAACATCACTGTTCACTGTACTCGCCTGCTTCTATTTGTCCTTTATGCCAATGGATTTAAGTTCCCAAAAGGCTTTCAAATGCCTTTCCAAACCATGGCTGTTCTCCTCACTCTTAACAAAAAGAGCTTTAACCTCCATTTCATTGCAATAGCTACCATGTAGCATCCAGCTACAAGACTTTGAGATGTGCGGACAATGTTACCAGTGATGAAGTCCCAATAATAGTCCGCTTCAATCAAAAGACTAATATCTTCTGTTCCTTCAAACTTATTATTGCCGAAATTAATTCCTTTAACTTGCAATTCTTGGACACATACCATATTTAAATAAGTAGTGATGGAACACAAAGTCCCTCAATCTCTACAGCTTGGACGTTGATAGTGGGACCTTATGGTAACAATCCCTTAACTAGAACTTCTTTCTTAACCTTGGTTCGGTTTTGAGCTGAACCCCCAAACCCAGAAATTCTTAAATTTTCCCTCTTAAGTTCTTTAAATTTCAAATTTCTGGAAATTTTAGTCTTAATAAAGCTACAGTGGCTACCACTATCAAATAACACTCTTATAGTAGCTTCTCCATTATTCCCAATTAATAATGCTGCAGCTGTTCGCAATAATCCCCCTTTAATTTTATTCCCTTTCATAGCAGTGGCATGTGCCACTGATGTCTCTACTTCTGAGGTAGGCTACTAGGAGGTTTTCACACAATAATGGCTGATGCCGGCCATGACATTTTTTGCACAAAATTTTAAACTTACAAAACCTTGCTCTGTGACCTTTCAAAAAACATTTACGTAAAACATGCTGTGGACTTAGTTACCCTGTCCTTTCTCTCTCAACAGGTAAAGACTCAGTCACCTCACATTTATATGACTTGTGGTTGCCTTGCAAAATATGCATTCCTTGATTCCCTTTAATTTATTCTCAGAAGATGCATGTAGAGCTGACACTGTACCTGAGCTATTCCTTTTTGTAGAAACTTTGGTGCTGTGCCTGCCTTTGTCCCCTTGTTTAACATCCCACTGTGCGAACTCATTTCCCTCTCGTCTTGCTAATTCTGTGCCTAAAAGGCTTAACATCTGCTGAAGGGGAATGTACACATGTTCTGTAGAGTGTCCCTTGCTTAATTCAAGCAAAATTGAGCTAGGCAGTTTAGACCCAGTAGAGTGACCAACATTACACCATACCTTTCCATTCCTACACCCAAGTTGTCCAGGGACCTAGTTCTAACTTCAAATTCATCATATAACTGCCGTAACTCATTGACACTATTGGGATTGTTAACAGAGGTATAGCTAAAAGTTCACGGAGGTGGCTTTTAATTAAGATCTCTGGCTTACCAAACCGTTTTTTTAATATATCCCAAGCCACATTATAATTAGCCTCTGTTAATGCTAATCCTGCTAATCCTATTAGTTTTTGCTGCCTCCCCTTCCAAGAGGGACTGCAAATAATTAAACTTCTCCACCGCACTTAACACTTGACTAGAATGAACTGCTGATTGAAAATTGTCTGCCCATCCTTGCCATTCTTGAATACTCCCAGAAATTGTTTTGAGTACAAGCGTCGGTAATTGAACTGCAGATCTGTTAACCTTAACTTTACAAACACCGTTTGTTGAGGGCTGTGTTTCATTATTACACCTGGTCTCTAACTGTACTGAGCTGCTAAACTCATTTGCTCTGTGGCATGCTTTAATTATGTCATCAATAATCTCTTCAAAGTAAATTATGTCATTTTCTATTTCATCCTCTTCTATAAGAGCCCCAATTTTAACATTTACTCCGCTTAGAGCAACCTTTTTAGTTTCTAATATGGAAAGCTGCGCAGTCACTAAGCTTAAATCCTCTTGCTCTATGGCAGAATCTATAGTGGCAATGACCTTTGTAATTTGACCTTTGTAGGCGCTTCTCCTTTTTCTAAACTTGTTCAATTAGCTGCACTCATCTTCACTGCAAACAACAATTGGGCTCAATGCCAAATAAGCTGAATTGGCAAAAATACTTAACCAAACTGATCAAACTCAAATTTTGCTTTTTTCAAATAAACTGAATTGCTTGGTTGGAGTACTGACCAACCACCAGTATGGAATACCAAATTTTCCACCCAAGTAACTGGCGCACTGAAGTCTGCAACCTTCGCCGACAAACAATAAAGCCAAAATTAACCAAACCGGTAAAAATGTAGGCCCAAAACAACGACAAACTAGCGGCCAAGTTTCATAATTGGGCGACCAAACTTTCTACCCTGGGACCTTAACTCAATAATGCTCAACCCGTCCAGGCCTAACTTGGGCTACAATTTGCACAATCAGAACTTTGCCGAAAAATAGTCACTGACTCAGTCTTGGGCTAGACTCCGGTTCGAAGGACCATGTTATTTTATTTATTTTTATTGGGTTCAGAATCCCAGCTGAGCCCTGAACGGCCAAGCTCTGAGGGGCCACTTCAACCCACAGCCCAAGTTAAGCTAGACTAAACAAACTTATGGACTTCGAGGTTCTATTAGGTCCTACCTCAGGGTTGTTGACTCGATGTGGGCCTACCTTAGGCCTCAGTTGCATAAAATTAAGATAAAAAACAAAAGGGGCACTATTTATGGTCTTTTCTTTTTTCTAAACCTTGCAACAACAATACAACCTGCACCATTGCACGATACAACAATCTTGTATCTAAGCAACCAAACTGGATTGCAAGAGAGCTCTGTATAAGACCACGCCCTGTAAGTGCCGCATTCAAGAAACGAGTAGAAAGGACGCGCAGTGCCCAAAAAAAATGATGCCACAAGAGTGCCCAAACAATGATGCCACAAGAGCCCAAAAATGCTAGCTCTAAATTAAGTTAATTTTTCACTAACCTTACAATTATGAGATGGATATATATACACCTTAACTTAATATATACAAGCAATGCTGCATCAATCAGCTTAGACATCATATCGCCTTGGGACAACAATGGCTCTTCCTCTTCTAGATTTTCTAACAAGGAGAGAACGGGCCCTGTTTCCTTTAAGTGCCAACTAGAAGATGGTCGTTCTGTTAAACGCCATCAGGACCAGATATGGGAACGTGAACTGCAGGATGACCAGTCTTCCGGAAGGGAGATCTGATCCTCCTGCAAATGGTTCAATTCGCCCGCCTATGCAGGTTGCACCTATTCCTACTACATCAACCCCGCTCCGCAGGTCGTCTATGGTCTCTCACCCCCCTGACAGACTCAAATTGTAGGGGAGGAGTGAGATGACGTGTGTGTGTGTGTGTATACATATATGTATATAGTCTAAAAGTCACCAAAGAGAAAAGTCACTAAAAGAAAGCTGAATGGCAGCACAAAAAGATAAACAGCGGAACACGGTCTGTTCGTTTATTGGGCTGAACAAAACAGCATGTAAATATTTTTGTATCTAACTAAATCGTTGGTGTTAAGTTTAATTTGATGATGTTTCTAAAGTGGCTAATTTAAGCAAGAAGTTGTCTAATTATTATATCAGTTAGGGGTAATGTCTATTGCTTCTAAATTGGTAAGGTTAGCTATTTAGTAGGTCGTTTGTGGGACGCTAGCACCTATGGTAGACCCTAAAGAAGATCTAAATCAAAGCACCTGTAAGTACCTTTATTGTCTATTTAATTAATAAACCGTTTACATGCCAACGTTCCCATTTTGAGAACATATATTAAAAGTTGTTTATTATTCGTGTATAAGCATATTTTGCAGTAATTATTTGTTTTTATAATTAATGAATGCACATTCTCACACATTTTATTTTATTGATGTCCAATATCAATTTTTAATCGATTTATTTATTGCCAATATACAGTAATTTTTCAAACATTTAGAGGTATATAATGCTTTATAAACTCCTAAGTATTTGCCTTATTACAATAAACAATATTTTTTTTGCAAAATATGCATATTAAATAATACAAATTTCTCCTAAAAAATTTTGTGATAAACTTAAACTTAGTTCCCATCTGGAGGTCTCCAGGTTGGGTCCCTTGCGATGCGTCTCCCTCGTCGGTAATCTCGCCACTGCGCCCCGTCTCTGGCCAGATCTGTTCTCTGGCGCCAGGTTAAACCCGGATTCTCTCTTTCTACCGTCTTGAACCTCGTCTTTGGGCGTCCCCGGGCCTCGATCCCACTATTCTTCCGAACATCAGCCTTCTCGGAAGTCGGTCCTCCCCCATCCTCTCCACATGGCCGTACCATCTCCTCTGCGCATCCACCACTCTGTCCACTATGGTGAATTTAACGCCAGTCAATTCCCTTATATATCATTTGTTCGTCTGTGGTACCAGCGGATGTTACAAACTCGGCACAGACAATACATTTCCAACGATAATAACTTCTTCTTTTCTTTTAACTTCATCGTCCAGCACTCCGAACTATATAAAACTGTTGGTACCACTATTGCCTGGTATAATCTAATCTTTAGCGCTCTGCTGACATTATCATCTTTCCATATCTTGGTGAGTCTATTCCTCGCCACATACCCCAGTTTAATTCTCTCTTGCACCGCTTTAAAGTCACCTTTATTTTGCGTGAACCACACTCCTGAATATTTAAACCTCTCTGCCTGCTCTATTATTCCCGACGCCAATGCCACCGCCATCCGTTCTCTCGTCCTTCCTATCTTCAATGTCTTGGTTTTATTTAAATTTATCTCTAGCCCGTATTTTATGCATGCTTCTTCCACCCTAGTAGTAATTTCTTGTATTTCTTCCGCCGTCTCTGCTACCAGTACCATATCGTCTGCATATCTTAGATTGCTTATGTATTCTCCTCCGATTTTCACTCCTCCTTCGTAGTCACCGAGCGCCTCCCTCATCACCATCTCTAGGAACAGATTGCAAAGATGGGGTGACAACGGGTATCCCTGTATCACTCCTTGGTTAGTTCTGAAGTCATCAGTTGTCATTTTTCCCTTCCTCACTCTTGCTCTAGTATTCTCATCCAATCTTTTTATCAAATTAACAATATTTTCCTCAAGCCAAAACGCATCAGAACCTGGTACAATATCCTTCTCCACACCGAGTCAAAGGCTTGTCGAAAAGCTATAAAACCACAGTATACCGCTTTGCCATATTCCCACATTTTCTCTGTCAGTTGGCATAGATTAAATATTTGATCAGCTGTGCCCCTGCCTGGTATAAATCCTACCTATTCCTCTCCTAACAAAATTTCTTCCTTTTGTTGCATTCTCCTCTGGATAATCTTCACCAGTATCTTCTAGGCGTGTGGTAGCAGACTCATTGGTCTGTAATTACCACACATTGCTTTATTCCCTTTCTTATGTACTATTACACTGTTTATCCAGTCTTCCGGTAAGTTTCCACCATCTAGAATTCGCTGGTTTAAGCTATTCAGCCAGGTAGTTATTTTATCTCCTGCTTTCAGCAACTCTGCCGTCACGCTATCAATTCTTGAGGCCTTTCCATTTGGTAGGGAGGCCAGTTGCTGCTCCATTTCTTCTATTAGCATGTGAGGCGTAGTCTCTCTTCCGTTTTCCACCTGTAATTCCGGGTATTCTCTTTCCTCTACCATAGGGTTTTTCCCCTGTAAAACTCCCTTGTAATGCTCTCTCCAAATCCGCTTTGTTGCCTCCCCCAAGCTTGTTTTCTGACCTCTCTCATCTTTCACTATATTATTTTCTGTGTTCCATTTCTGTGTTATTTCTTTCACTGTTTTATACATTATGTGTGGGTTTCTAGTTCTTTAACTATTTTCACACCTCTCGCATAAACTTTCTATCCAACTTATCTTTACTTCTTTACATGCATTCTCCACTTCTCTACATCTCTGTCTATACCTCTGTAAATTCTCTGCAGTGGGAGCAGCGTTTTTTGCTTTTTTCGCTTCTCTCCTTCTATCACACTTTTGTAACACTTCCTCTGTCATCCAATGTTGTCTCCTTCTTCTCTTTATCCCCAGTACTCTTTCAGCCTCCTCTCTAATTACTTCTCTGCCAGCACTCCAGATCTCATCTGTGTTTCCTTCCATCCTCAGTAGAGGTTCAAATCTGCCACCAATTCTCGTTTCAAATTCCTCTTTTACCTCTTGGTTCTTCAATCGGTTGGTATTGTAACGTATACTAATTGTCGGTGTCGCATTTGTTTTCTAAATTTCACCCTGATCTTTGACAGGATCAGTTCATGTGACATTGCGAAGTCTGCACTTTTCATTACTTTTGTGTTACATACCGAAGACAACCATCGATTTCTTATCAATATGTAATCAATACAGTTTCTATTAGTCTGGTTTGGGTGGTTCCAAGTACAGTATATCTGTGTGCCTCTCTATGACAAAATTTTGTGTTTGTTACAAATAGTTGTTTCCCGGCAGAATTCCAACATTCTCTCTCCTCGCTCATTCCTCTCGCCCACTCCAAATCTCCCATCACATCTTCCAATCTTCTGTTGTCTGCTCCTACTGTATCTTGCAGTTAAAGTCGTCTCCCATTATTACAAGTATGTCTGTGTCCTTTGTGTTGTCGATTTCCTCTCATAGTTGCTCATAGAATGTGTCCAGTTCTTCCTCTGGATGTCTTGCATCGGGTGCATAAACTTCGATGATTTTAGCATCTTTGTGATGACCTTTAAATCCAATTGATAGTAATCGTGACGATATAGGTTTATGTTCGATATAAGATCTCTGTGCCTCCTTATTCAACATGATAGCTACTCCTTCCCTATGTATTTCATCCTCTCTACCAGAGTACAGCACTCGCACTCCATCCACTGTAAGCTCACCCTTTCCTAGCCAGTGGGTCTCGGCCACACCAAGTATATTCCATTTGAAACGGTTTATCTCGTGTAGCGAGCATTTCAATCTTCCTACCTGGTACCATGTTGTCACATTCACTGTGCCAGTTATAGTACATTTTTTCTTTTTCATTGAATATGATCTCATTATATATATATTATATATATATATATATATATATATAATATATTATATATATGTGTGTGTGTGTGTGTGTGTGTGTGTGTGCGCGCGTGCACGCGCGTCATTGTGTGTTGAAGACGCTCTCTCTGTTGCATATATATGTACATCATATATTTTATTTTTTCAGGTCGACGGGTTCAGTGACTCCCTTCCGATTTCTTTACAGTGCGACTGAATATGTGGAAAACATAAGAACCGAGGGAGTAACTGTTAGAAAATCTAAAAGAGGACGAGCCATTGTCCCAAGGCGATATGATGACTAAGCTGATTGATGCAGCATTGCTTGTATATATTAAGTTAAATTGTATATATATCTATCTCATAATTGTAAGGTTGTGAAAAATTCACTTAATTTAGAGCTAGCATTTTTGGGCTCTTGTGGCATCATTTTTTTGGGGAACTGGCGCGTCCTTCCTACTCGTTTGTTGAATGTGGCACTTACAAGGTGTGGTCTTATAGAGAGCTCTCTTGCAATCCAATTTGGTTGTTTAGATACAAAATTGTTGTATCGTGCAATGGTGCAGGTTGTGTTGTTGTTGCAAGGTTTAGAAAGACGACCATAAATAGTGCCCCTTTTTTTTTTTATCTTAATTTTATGCAACTGAGGCCTAAGGTAAGCCCACATCGAGTCAGCAAACCTGAGATAGGACCTAATAGGAACTGATGGGTGCAGTCGTTGCTAGTCGGCTTGCAGTTACAGTGCAAAACTCTTTGGGCCTTTATGAAATTCCAAGCTATTATTGAACATACTCCATTATAGTTTGGCACTGGTTAAGAAGCCAGGCAAGGTAATTGAAGCCATTTGTTGCCAATAGGGTGGAGGAAGTTGAAGCACACACAGATCCAAAGCAATGGAAGCATTGTCCAGGCACCCAAAACCCAGCTGATTTACCAACACGAGGAATTTCAGTGAAAGATCTTGCACAGTCAAGTTTGTGGTGGAATGGGCCAGAGTGGCTAAAACTTGGAAGTGAAAATTAGTCTTCTAATCAGCCTATTGTATGAGAATGCCAGGCTAAAGAAGAATAGGTGAGTGAGATGAGAAAATGCACTGTGAACAGTTGTCAAGTTATGCAGCAGGACTCCACATTGAGGCTTGAGAACATTAGCAGTCTGAAAAGGTTGTTAAGAGTGACAGCATGGGTATATAAATTTACTGTACAGACAACATTAAGGGAGAAACAAGAAGGGAAGGAATTCTGAACAGTAAGGAGATTCAGTAAGCCAGGCAATACTGGGTGGTATATGTGCAGAAGGAAAAATTTAATGAAGAGAGAAAATTGCTCACCAGTAGTCCATTACAGATTCTACCAACACATTCTGCTCTTAAGGGTTTGGATGTGTTTTTGGATCAGGATTTATTGAGAGTAGGAGGTAGACTACAGTTTTCTGGGCTTCCAGAGGAGAAAAGATATCCAATTTTGCTACCTTCTGGGGGCACTTTGTAGAACTTTTGATCCTGGATACGCATTATACAGTAAGTTGTTGCATGCTGGAGTTAGAGAAGTGATAATAGAGATCAGACAACGGTTTTGGATTCCCAAAATTAGACAAGTAGTAAAAAAGGCCTTGCATAGATGTGTGGTTTGCAAGCGTTGGAGTGCAAAGCCTTATCATGAAAAGGTGGCTCCACTTCCAAGAGAACGGTGTGTCTATACTGCCTCATTTGATGTAGTGGGAGTAGACTTTGCAGGTCCAATGTATGTGTATGAGCAAGGGGAGTCTAACAAAGGTTACATATATCTTTTCACATGTGCTACCACCAGAGTAATCCATTTGGAGTTGGTAAGCAACTTAAGTAGTGATGTATTTCTTTTGACCTTTAAAAGGTTTGAGAACAGAAGGGGTTTCCCAAATAAAATCATATCGGATAATGCAAAAACCTTCAAAAGGGCTGCAAAGGAACTCCAAGAGTTTGGTCCTTGCTAAAAGAAGAGGGATTCCAATCCTACTTTTCACACCATGGGGTACAGGGGGAGTTTATTGTTGAGAGAGCACCATGGTGGGGAGGATTTTGGGAAAGGCTAGTGAGAAGTGTAAAGTGTCCATTAAAGAAACTTTTAGCTAATGTTCAGTTGAGCAAAGAAGAAATCTGCACTGTTTTGTGTGAAGTAGAAGCAATGGTGAACAGTAGGCCTATCACCTTTGTTTATAACAGTAGCCATTGACACCAAATCATTTTCTTTGTGGTAAACGATTAACATGAAGCCCCAGTTTGCCAGAAAACTTACAGCCTATCCAGAGCGTCCTTTCTACTCGTTTGTTGAATGCGGCACTTACAGGGCGTGGTCTTATAGAGAGCTCTCTTGCAATTCAGTTTGGTTATTTAGATACAAGATTGTTGCATCGTGCAGTGGTGCAGGTTGTGTTGTTGTTGCAAGGTTTAGAAAGAAGACCATAAATAGTGCCCCTTTTGTTTTTTTATCTTAATTTTATGCAACTGAGGCCTAAGGTAGGCCCACATCGAGTCAGCAACCATGAGGTAGGACCTAATAGGACCTCCAAGTCCGTAAGTTTTAATCTAGCTTAACTTGGGCTGTAGGTCGAAGTGGCCCTTCAGAGCTTGGCTGTTCAAGGCTCACCTGGGATTCTGAACCTAATAAAATAAAAAATAACAGTAACTATTATAATATTTTTTATTTTTATTGGGTTCAGAATCCCAGCTGAGCCGTAAACGGCCAAGCTCTGAAGGGCCACACAGCCCAAGTTAAGCTAGACTAAAACTTACGGGCTTGGAGGGCCTATTAGGTCCTACTTCAGGGTTGCTGACTCGATGTGGGCCTACCTTAGGCCTCAGTTGAATAAAATTAAAATAAAAACAAACGGGGCACTATTTATGGTCTTTTTCCTAAACCTTGCAACAACACACAACCTGCACCATTGCATTGCATAGTAGCTGCCAACAAAAATGGACTAGAGCTGAGGCCAAACAACACTGACTTCATTCTATATGCTTGAACCTTTGGTTCATTTTCCAACAAGTCTTTCGTATCCACCCACAGACACCTTACTGCATTAGGGTGTGTCAATTTTGGGGGTGAAATGACTAAATTGAAAATCATGTGATTTGGTAGCAATTTAATGTAATCATTTGGCATACAAAATAATATCCTTGCTTCTAAAACAATAAAAAAATAACTCCTACCTACATCAATTTTAATTCAAAAATTCCATTTTTCCGTAAATTCGTAACAAAATAACAAATGTGCGCAAACATCCTATCAACATTTAAAGTGGCAATAAGATATCATTCAGAGTCTTTATTTGAAAGTAACCAATGCAGTCATGTCCTTTTTGCTGCGATTCCTTGACATCAGCATTCGGCTTGCTACTTGCGCTTTGATGTAGCCTTCTCACCTCTCGTGACTGTAAACTTGACTAGCTGCTTCTGTGACCATTTTCACACATCTCTCCACACTGAGTGTGAGAAGGCCACTTTGGCACTTGCATTGGGGCCTCTTTAAGTTGTGTTAAATCTTTGTTTGTTATACATGTTGTCAGTGGTGGCTCCAAAACTTCCGAACTCAAGTTAACTAATTTTGACAATTTCGTGGCATTGACGTTTATCGGAGGTACCTTCCTTGTCTGAACAGAGCAGTCTCCCAGCTGGTCATCATCTAGTGATGTTCCTCTAAGCTTCTTAAATCGGACGTAGTACGCGTAACATGTTTATTTAAAGAAGGCATGTTTATTTAAAGAAGGTGCTGAAAGTTGCGACCGGTAGCATCAATGCATGCCCGACAGCGTCGAAGCATTGACCGACCGACGTACACGTCGAAAGATTCCCGGCATTTCGGGAACAGTTCCAGCGGCGACAGCAATTCTTGCTACGGTCTTCTGAGTAAATGGGAGTCTCGTACACGAGGTTCTTCATGTGTCCCCACAGGAAGAAATCGAGGCATGTTAAATCGGGCGATCTCGGTGGCCAGGCTACGGGCCCAACCCGGCCTATCCATCGGTCCCCAAAAGTGGCGTTCAGATAATCCCGCACATCGTTGCTGGAGTGTGCTGGGGCCCCGTCGTGTTGAAACCACATTCATCTACGAATAGCCACGGGAACATCTTCCAGCAGTTCCGGCAACGTTTCTTCAAGAAATATCCGATAAACCCGCCCGTCGAGTCGGGCAGGCAGCAGGTACGGCCCAATCAACTTGCCATGGACGATACCCGCCCAAACAGTGACGGCGAACCGTTCTTGATGAGCATGCACCCGTATAGCATGTGGATTTGCGTGCGCCCACACGTGTGAAACAGGCCTCATCTGAGAACAGCACATAAGCCGGAAAATTAGGCTGCACCGCTGTCTGCTGCAGAAACCAGCGTGCGAATTCCACACGAAGAGGGTAATCCCGAGGTTGTAATGCCTGGACTCTCTGACGATGAAACGGATGTAACTGCTGCTCGTGCAATACTCTCCAGACCAGGTCGTGGTTCACACCGAGGATACGTGCAACACCTCGCGTGCTTGCGCTTGGATTGTCCTCAAATCGCCGTAGGATTTCTTCTTCCATGTCAGGAGTGCGCACGTTTCTCTCCCGACCAGTGTCATGCATGTTTGCATGGAATGTTCGTTTCTCGCAGTCGCCGATGCAAATGCGCAAAGGTTTGGTGGTTTGGCACACGTCTGTTTGGGAAGCGCTGTCGGTACAACCTCACAGCAGCTCTTCCGTTTCCATTGGCAGCTCCATACACCATATGCATGTCAGCCATCTCAGCAGTCGTGAAGCGCTCCATGTTACGCGTACTACGTCCGATTTAAGAATGCCCGCGGCAAGCGCGAGTCTAGCCCACTTCACCTTTTAGCCAATTGCAGCGGCGCCCTCTCGCGCCGAATGGTGACGTCAGCGGACATACACTTATAGACGAAAAGGGTTTGTCTTGGTGTTGCCTATCCCCCATTAAAATTTGTACAGAAAGTTTTCAAACACCCTGTATAACATACTGCACCCTTGTTTGGGGAAACTCCGCTAACAACACATTAAATGGTATCTTTGTCATCCAAAAACGAGCAATAAGGTTATTATCTGATGCTGATTTCCTTGATCACTCTAGTGCATTATTTAAAGAGCTGAACCTACTAAAGCTCAACGATATAACCAAACTAGCACATTTTATTTTTATTTACAAGTGTAAGAACAAAATCATTAATTTGCAATGGGTAAATAGATATTTTGTAACTCATCAAGAAATCCACTCGTATCAGACCAGAAATAGATCAAAGCTTGTTATACCTCAATTTAGATTGTCTTCATCTCAAAACTACCCATTTTCATTGGATTGAAACTATGGAATGACTTGCATGCCGATATAAAAAATATTGTGAATGTAAATTTGTTTAAAACCAAGTTGAAATCCCGATTAATAATGGCATACTAACAAAAATCTAGGATCAATGTCCACTAATATTGTTTAATATTGTAATACATGTTTTAACTATTAATAATACTTATTTACATATTTATTTATTTATTATTAATTTATAACAACTAGCTGCTTATTTTTAATAAGAGCCCAGTAAAGCCTAAAGCTTAAGGGCCAAATTAAATAAAATAAATAGTCGGAAAAAATTATCCTCAAAAGGGCTTGCTTCACATCTGCAGTCAATGCTACTCTACGAAACCTGAATCTCAGTCACAAGGAAAATAAATCTGCATTTAAATTTAGTCCAGCATCCAAACGGTCATTCAAGGCCACACCACCTTTGTCCTTGGCTGAGACATCAAAAACTACTCTCAGTTTGGTGGTAGTTTTGTCTCGCCGTACCACTGCATGGTGTGGCAGATAATGTGCCTCCTGGCTCACCAGCTCGCCTTGCACCCTTTCAGCATAGCCCTCCTTTACATAGCTTAGGATGGCCTCATTGTATTCATTTAACAACTCCTCATTTTTTCTTAGCCTGTGCAATGAAGTCTCCAACCTCCTATTAGCTAGCTGAAGGTTTGGACTGCGTTTGCAAGAATCCTTCTAAGGGAGACCAACTTCATAGCAACCATCTCTAAACGCAATCCCTTTTTCAAATTGCTCTAAAACATCACTGTTCACTGTACTTGCCTGCTTCTCCTGTTTGTCCTTTATGCCAATGGATTCAAGTTCCCAAAAGGCTTTCAAATGCCTTTCCAAACCTTGGCTGTTCTCTTCAATCTTAATAAAAATAGCTTTAACCTCCATTTCATTGCAATAGCTACCATGTAGCATTAGGGTGTGTCAATTTTGGGGGTGAAATGACTAAATTGAAAATCATGTGATTTGGTAGCAATTTAATGTAATCATTTGGCATACAAAATAATATCCTTACTTCAAAAACAATAAAAAATAACTCCTACCTACATCAATTTTAATTCAAAAATTCCATTTTTCCGTAAATTCGTAACAAAATAACAAATGTGCGCAAACATCCTATCAACATTTAAAGTGGCAATAAGATATCATTCAGAGTCTTTATTTGAAAGTAACCAATGCAGTCATGTCCATTTTGCTGCGGTTCCTTGACATCAGCATTCGGCTTGCTACTTGCGCTTTGATATAGCCTTCTCGCCTCTCGTGACTGTAAACTTGACTAGCTGCTTCTGTGACCATTTTCACACATCTCTCCACACTCTGAGTGTGAGAAGGCCACTTTGGCACTTGCATTGGGGCCTCTTTAAGTTGTGTTAAATCTTTGTTTGTTATACATGTTGTCAGTGGTGGCTCCAAAACTTCCGAACTCAAGTTAACTAATTTTGACAATTTCGTGGCATTGACGTTTATCGGAGGTACCTTCCTTGTCTGAACAGAGCAGTCTCCCAGCTGGTCATCATCTAGTGATGTTCGTCTAAGCTTTAGAATGATTTCCACAGCCTCAGTTCGCTCTTTGGTACATTGGCTGCAGAATATTGCTTGCAAAACTGCCTCTGGCCTAGCATACCAAGCGGACCTTCTCACCACAGGTAACACGCTGTCCACCACTACTTTCCTTTGGGTTCTCAGTAGCTGTAATTGAAACAAGATGTGGTTGGGCCCAGGGGTGTGGAGTCGGTGATAAAATTTGCCGACTCCAACTCCGACTCCAAAAATTTTAACATTCCGACTCCGACTCCAGAAATCTGACTTGCATAATTACGACTCCGACTCCGATGGAATGTTAAGGCCAAGTTGATTACGATTAGCTTTATTAGGCCAATGGAGATTCATAAACAAGGCATTTCGTCACCACCACATGACTCATCAGGTTACTTCGTGGCTGTAACTATGCCTTAATGGCTTTTTTTCTCTTTATTCAAAAATTACAATAAATCCCAAAATACAAACTGATTGAAGCTTAAACAAAATAAGATTATTATTGGTTTAGCAAATTAATAAGATGTTTTTGTATTATTTTAAACATCCGTAACAAAATGTACTAACCTAAATTGAATTTTTAAATTTCCTTATTAATTATGTTTATTAATTAATTATAATCCTTATTAATTATAAGCAACTATATTTATATATTATTTATATTTATATATTTATATATTATATATTATATATTATTTATATATTATATTATATATTAAAACATTAGGTTAAATCTATTTTATTCATAAAATTGAGCTAGGCCTAGGCCTAGGCTGCTATGGTTATAGTTGAAGGATTTGCACCGACTCCGACTCCGACTCCACAGTCCTGGTTGGGCCCCTCCATCCACATTGGATTAAGTTTTACATTGAACCAGTGAGGAAGATAAAAACCCAATAATAAATTCAACAATCAACATCAAATTCTGTAGCATTTTGCCCTTCAGTGCATGTTTGGAAACCCAAATCCTGCAGAAACGAATCGCTGTAGTTAACCAACGAATGTGACTTACGGGTTCAATCTCCAGGAGAGCCAGATTTTGAGGCAACTCTCCTGATCTGATTGCTTGAACAATACGATAAGCGTAAGATTGATCCGTGCTGAGGTTTTTGATAACTTCTTCAGACAACACTGGAAGGGGAGGGCCTACTTCGACCCTTGGAAATTTTGTATTTATTTCTAATTCCGTTGCTTCATCTAGCATGTTGCCAAGGGGGCCTCACCACTTGTTGTTGCTCTTTGTAGGACCATCAAGTTCCTGGATGAGACGACGAAGAGGTAGTTCCCCTGTGTGCAAATCACATACAATCCAAACAAGCCTTCTTCCAAATTTTTTCTCTAAATGCGTCATAACACCGCCCTGCCATCCAGTGTTCACCGCAGTTGAGTCTCCACCAACGGCCTGCAGTGAACTGTCAAGTCTTTCTTGAAGCCAACATATTATTTGATCAGCAATTGCCTCTGCATGTTTCTTGCCTTCTACTTCTGCTTCAGGAACAAAGTGAAACAAATAGCGGCCACCAGGTTCGGAACACACAGAGTAGTGTTCTTCTTTGATGAGACCGGGAAACTTTCTGTCCATTCCCTCTACCTCTAGAGGGAATGCTGATCAAATATTTCCTTCATTATTTTTCTTGTGCTCTTCTTATCTTATTATGATCTATCACTAAGGATGTATCCTCTCGGCTGATGAGGCCTGCATCTATCCAAGCGGCAGTGGCAATCTCTGCAGTCTCTCGTAGCCCCGTATGGTGGCGAATACTGGCAAGGGCAATGTTTGAGATGTCTTTAGTGTTGTATTTCATTCTCTTCGGCGAAGGTTCAGATGGCATTTTGGAGCTATTATCTGATGTTGCTTCTTTCTGATCATCTGAAGAGCTTTCAAAGAAGTGAGAAACCTCTTGATAGAGCTCTTCATCTCTTTGGGTGGCTTCTTCACTCTTCTTTTTCTTCCTTTCTTCCCTCTCTCGGATTTTCTCTTTTTTCTTAGCAATAACAATCTGTTTTTTGGTTTCTGAATAATCTGCCGAACCAATCTGCATACTTCCTTGGCCTCCTGCCTTTGTTCTCTGCGCCTTTATGAAAGCCAGCTCCAAAACAGGGATCTTCTTCTCACGAGGACAGCGACAATCAATGTGAGGGTGAGGTTCTCTTCTGCATGAGGGAGAACAATTGGCTTCAGAACACAACTCTATGGGACACTGGCAGTTAAAAATGTCAAGAGTATCAAGTGTGTGCAGAAATTTATTTTTCTTTGCTAGGTTTCCTTTACCAAGTGATGTCTCAACTGCTTTGTGCCACAGCTTTGTTAATTTTAGCTCAATAGTTCTATACTGATTGAGTACAGGTGGTTTGAATAACACATTAGTTTTTTTCCACTGATGCAGAAGAGGGGGAATCATGTCCCTTATGAGCTCTTTCTCTGTGTAGTTCCTTCTATCCTTTGTATTTTGTTCACGAAGGAGTAACCCTAGTCTCAGCATGTCTCGCACTGTTGGTAGTTCTGATACTGAAGCTCCTTGCCTGTACCGACTAACAGGCTCAAGTGGCATGACGACTGACCTCTTGTCTTCAATTTTGGCATCTTAGGAATATCTGAAAAGAAAGAAAAACATTTAAGTACAGTATTTTATATCAATTACGATGTTTCAAAGTTTAGTCATTCGATGTTCTAAAATTCACTAAAAAAATATTTCATGGGATTACAACATAATTAGACAGAAAAATATGATAATAATAAATAATTGTAATAAGCAATAATCCATACTTACAGTTAAACTGTAGTATTTCGTCTAGTAGAATAACTATGAAGTAGATACAAGAGCAATAACAGCAAACCACCGTCTATGACATCTAAGAGGCAACTGAGGACTGAGAGTGAGGACAGTTCTATTCATGTTGTGACTTGTACATTGTACAACAACTATATGACCTTGAAACACTCCATATGCGATCAGTGGGATAATTCTGTGACAGATGAATAGTTAATCAATTTATGTCCTATTATTGAGTAAAAAGTCAATTTCTGAAATTTTAAGGTAAAATTGATGTAGGTAAAGGTTATTTTATTTCATTTTGGTTGGCCAATTTCAAGTTTTGACATGAAAAGACACTATATTTTCACTACCAAAATTGATTTGAAAAAAGTTGACAAAATTGACACACCCTAATGTAGCATCAAGCTTAGCTTACTTTCAATAGCTACCGGACCTCGAGATGTGCGGACAATGTTACCAGTGATGTAGTGGGACGTTGTGGAAACAACCCCTTAACAAGAACTTCTACCTTCTTAACTTTGGTTCGGTTTTGAATGGAACTCCCAAACCCATAAATTCTTAAATTTTTCCGTTTTAAGTTATTTAAACTTCAATTTTCTGGAAATTCTGGTCTTAATAAAGCTACACTGGCTACCACTATCAAACAACAATCTTACAGTAGCTTCTCCATCATTCCCAATTAATAATGCTGCAGCTGTTTGCAATAATCCCCCTTTACTTTTATTCGCTTTCATAGCAGGGGCATGTGCCACTGATGTCTACTTCTGGGGTAGGCCTACTAGGAGTGTTTTCACACAATAATAGCTGATGCCGGCCTTGGCATTTTTTGCTCAAAATTTTAAACTTACAAAACCTTGCTCTGTGACCTTTCAAAAAACATTTAAAACATTCTATGGACTTAGTTACCCTGTTCTTTCTCTCCTCAACAGGTAAAGCCTCAGCGACCTCACATTTATATGACTTGTGGTGCCTTCGCAAAATATGCATTCCTTGATTCCCTTTAATTTGTTCTCAGAGGATGCATGTAGAGCTGACACTGTACCTGGGCTATTCCTTTTTGTAGAAACTTTGGTGCTGAGCCTGCCTTTGTCCCCTTGTTTAACATCCCACTGTGCGAACTCATTTCCCTCTCGTCTTACTAATTATGTGCCTAAAAGACTTAACATCTGCTGAAGGGGGATGTACACATGTTCTGCAGAGTGTCTCCTACATAATTCAAGCAAAATTGAGCTAGGCAATTTAGACTCCAATATAGTAACCAACATTACACCATACCTTTCCATTCCTACACCCAAGTTGTCCAGAGACCTAGTTCTAACTTCAAATTCATCATATAACTGCCGTAACTCCTTGACACTATTGGGATTATTAACAGGAGGTAGGTATGGCTAAAAGTTCACGGAGGTGGCTTTTAATTAAGATCTCTGGCTAACCAAACCGTTTCTTTAATATATCCCAAGCCACATTATAATTAGCCTCTGTTAATGCTAATCCTGCTAATCGTATTAGTTTTTGCTGCCTCCCATTCCAAGAGGGACTGTAAATAATTAAACTTCTCCACCGCACTTAACACTTGACTAGAATGAACTGCTGATTGAAAACTGTCTGCCCATCCTTGCCATTCCTAAATACTCCCAGAAAATGTTTTCAGTACTAGCCTCGGTAATTGAACTGCAGATCTGTTGACCTTAACTTCACAAACACCATTTGTTGAGAGTTGTGTTTCATTATTAGACCTGGTCTCTAACTGTACTGAGCTGCTAAACTCTTTTGCTCTGTGGTATACTTTAATTATGTCATCAATAATCTCTTCAAAGTAAATTATAGTATTTCCTATTTCATCATCTTCTATAAGAGCCTCAATTTTAACATTTACTTCGCTTAGAGCAACCTTTTTAGTTTCTAATATGGAAAGCTGCGCAGTCACTAAGCTTAAATCCTCTTGCTCTATGGCAGAATCTATAGTGGCAATGACCTTTGTAATTAGACCTTTGTAGGCGCTTCTCCTTTTTCTAAACCTGTTCATTTCAGTTGCACTCATCTTCAATGCAAACAATTGGGCTCAATGCCAAATAAGCTGAATTGGCAAAAATACTTAACCAAACTGATCAAACTCAATTTTGCTTTTTTTTCAAATAAACTGAATTCCTTCGTTGGGGTACTGACCAACCACCAGTATGGAATATCAAATTTTCTACCCAAGTAACTGGCGCACTGAAGTCTGCAACCTTCGCCTACGAACAATAAACCAAAATTAACCAAACCGGTAAAAATGTAGGCCCAAAACAACGACAGACTAGCGGCCAAGTTTCGCAATTGGGCGACCAAACTTTCTGCACTGGGCCCTTAACTCAATTATGCCCAACCCGTCCAGGCCTAACTTGGGCTACAATTTGCACAATCAGAACTTTGCCGAAAAATAGTCACTGACTCAGTCTTAGGCTAGAATCCGGTTCGAAGGACCATGTTATATTTTTTTTTAATTTTTATTGGGTTCAGAATCCCAGATGAGCCCTGAACGGCAAACTTACGGACTTGGAGGTCCTATTAGGTCCTACCTCAGGGTTGCTGACTCGATGTGGGCCTACCTTAGGTCTCAGTTGCATAAAATTAAGATAAAAAAAACAAAAGGGGCACTATTTATGGTCTTCTTTGTAAACCTTGCAATAACACACAACTTGCACCATTGCACGATGCACCAATTTTGTACCTAAACAACCAAACTGAATTGCAAGAGAGCTCTCTATAAGACCACGCCCTGTAAGTGCCGCGCATTCAACAAACGAGTAGGAAGGACGCGCAGTGCCCCCCCCCCAAAAAAAATGATGCCACAAGAATGCCCAAACAATGATGCCACAAGAGCCCAAAAATGGTAGCTCTAAATTAAGTGAAATTTTCACTAACCTTACAATTATGAGATGGATATATATATATACACCTTAAGTTAATATATACAAGCAATGCTGTATCATTAGTCATCATATCGTCTTAGGACAAGAATGGCTCTTTCTCTTCTATATTTTCTAACGGTAACAGATATTGTATTTCTGCCACCTGCTGACAGTAACAAACCAAAAGACAATGATGAAGAAGCCGACGATGACGCTCCTGATCAAGATTGTGCACCAAGTGAAATTTGTGGAGAGGTCGAAGTGCATGCAGATGATAACGATGAGGAAGAAAATATCAGTAAAGTAAGCCAAAGGTGGAGAAGGAATGAAAAGCTATCCCTTGGTCCTCACTCAATTCCTTTGAAAGGAGGTGAAATAATGCCGGTAAGGATCCGTTTGAAATCTTTAGTTTATTTTTTACTCACGATATGTTGGTTGACCCTTATAACAGAACAAACAAATCTCTATGCTGTGAGAGATAAAAATTATAAGAATTTTCATGTAGAGGAGGAGGAGATCCGAAGGTTCTTAGGTTTATTGCTTCTCAGTGGCTATCACTGTCTTCCCTCCGAAAATGACTATTGGTCGACAAGTGATGATATGAAGGCTCCAATATTCGCCAAAACTATGAGCAGAGAGAGGTTTCGGTCGATAAAGAGAGATATTCATTTAGCTGATAACTCTAACTTAGATGAATCGAAAATGGCAAAAGTGCTACCACTTCTCGACTTACTTCGAAGAAACAGCAATTCGGGATTTTCCATGAACTCCTCAGCATAGATGAATCAGTGATACCCTACCATGGACATCACAGTTCAAAACAGTTTATAAAAAATAAACCCATTAAATTTGGATAAAAAATGTGGATGCTTTGTGAGGCTGATGGATATCCTTATAACTTCTCCATATATTGTGGAAAAGAAGGCGATACAAACCTTCCTCTGGGATATCGTGGTGTCACCGAGATGCTCTACCCAGTAAAAAATAGCAGTGAACATGTATTGTTCTTCGATAACTTTTTTACAAGCCACAAGTTATTAGTTGATTTCGCCTCGAAGAATATACGAGCTTGTGGAACGATAAGAGATAACCGGACGAGCCACTGCCCTTCAGTGACAAAAGGAAGTGAAGAAAAAAGAGAGGCTTTTATGATTTTAGATCAGGTGGAGTTGTTTTGTGTGCTCGATGGAACGATAATTCTAGTGTAACAATCGCTAGTAACTACTATGCGGTAAGCCGAGTGCAGAAAGTGGAGAGGAGAGTAAAGCAAGTGAAAAAAAAGGTTGTAACTCAACCATTCCTCATCAATATGTACACTAAAGGAATGAGAGGAGTTGATGTAGTGGATCGGATGCTGTCTTCATACAGGCCACGCTTACGCTCTAAAAAGTAGTGGTGGAATCTATTTTCTCATATTTTGAATATGTCCGTTGTTTCTGCATTCCGGTTCTACCAACATGTAAATAGCTCCACAACTCTTTCTCACCTTCAGTTTAGACAGGAAGTTGCAAGCTCACTTATAAAAGTTCAACAAGAACGACGCAGACAAGGAGGCCCATCTGCACACCCTTGTAAGGCAGCGCGATATGATGGCATAAATCACTTTTTAGAATCATGTAATTAAAGTAGATGTCTGGTTTGCCAAAAGAATACAAGATTACAGTGCATAAAATGCGAGAAAAGGTTGTATAAAGAGTGTAGTGCAATATATCATAAGAAATGATTTTATTTGAACTTTAAACTACAAATAAAATGCTGTTTTAGTTTCGTATATATACATATATATTAGGGTGGCCGTTATTTTTCGAAATTGCAAATTTCACCGTCTCACCCCCTCAATATATTCCATCTGACAAAAAAGCAAAATGTGCAAAATCTCAAGTAATTATAAATATTCTTATTGGTCCCGCACAAGGACTCAAATTTAGTTAATTATTATTGAAACATAAATACACGAATTTTTTATTAGCGTTCCATTATAAGGGCAAATAACAGCAGTTAAAGAACAGCATAAACTAAAATAGACATTGACAACTGATTAATTAGAAACTGAATTGAACTAAACATTTTAGGAGTGAAAGCATAGTAAATTTGGCCTAGTAGGGATGGTTGCTTATGAGGCCCCCTTAAATATTAATTGATTTTAATAAAACTTCTTTGGTACACATTTTATATTAATAGGAAAAAAATGCGGGGATGAGACCCCCAAATTTTGGTTGATTGGGTGATTCTTATATGTAAAATTTAAGAGAATTTAATTTAAGAAAATTTAATTTAAGAGAATTTAAGAAAATTTAACTTAAGAGAATTTAAGAGAATTTAATTCAAACTTTTTCTTTGTTGCAAGAGAGTCTTTCATTCAACCTGAATTGACAGGTTTGTGTCTTTAATTCAACCTTCTGTGTCTCTTTTTTGCATGCAGTAATTGCGTCTATAAATATATTTTACTATTTGTAATGAAAACAGTTTTTACAAATGTTTGTAACGATTTTTATAATTATTATGATGTATATGATGACAGTAATAGTGTAGTAACTAATCGATCATGTCCCAATGACTTTTTAAATTACTATGGGGAGGAACATGCCGTCCCTCCTTTTTGTTTGAACTCTTTTAATTTGTGTTCTGAGCAGTGTGACAGTTATTGTTTTCCTAAAGAGCAAAGTGCTCACGAAAAGACATATTGTTAATTTCAGAAATCATATCTCCCCGATTGGTCACTCTCAATTCCCCCGAATGCAGTATTCCAAATTTTATTTTTTTCCCAATACCCCAACCCCAGTTGAACCCAGTGTCAACCAGGGAAGTGGTTCAACCATGGTTGACTCTACTTTGGCTCCAGTCAAACCACAGTTTAACCATCTGTTTTTCACCCAGGTTGGTCCAGAAGCCAACCAGGAGCCTCTTTTGGTACTGCGGAACGTTCCTCAGTATCATAACGTGATCGTTCCAACGATCAATCTCGTCTTTCTTCCCTCCTACTTTGGCTTTTCCTGGATCCCCTTCCGAAACCAGTAAAAGTTATTCTTCTTAATCCCGATAAGCCACCTCCTTTTTGAGTAAGCAAGGCTCGCATGGTCAATCCACTGTTTTCCAGGCATGTTGCGAGTCCCCTGTAACCGTATGACCCGCATGCCCTATCGTATGACCACCTAACCATGCACCTAATTTATCCTGCTACGTATGTTCGTGAAATTTACCCGTTATGACCGAACATAACCTCAATTTAGGTAAATTTTTTATTTTATTTTTAAGAGCATTATATGGAACCTATAACCCCATGTTCAGTCCATTATAACTTATAATTGATTTCTATTTTTAATTTGTATTTTTAATTTTCTTAATTCAGTTATCATACTGATACTTCTTGTTAATATTAATGGTGATATACTGTTACTATATGGCTGTGAATGTTATTGACCGAATACATTGCCATTAATGCTACCTGTATTAGAATTTAATAATAACACTGGTATGCATATGAAATTTTTTTGTCTGCTGTGAGGGTTTTTTCAACTCATATTATATAATTCGACCATGCTGAATTCGAAAATGACATTGGTTTTCCTCAATCAGGTCAGGTTTTTTCTCTATTGGCCATTTATTATAAGTCCAATTTTATCCCCAAATTTATTGATTTTTTTAGCTTAAACACTGTAGATACGAGTAATATTATAAGAACACTCGTGAAAAATGAAAACATTGTGTGAATAAATACTTTTCATACAATGAATATGGAAAAAAGTTTATTGAGGAAGGAATGAAGTTTTTTTGGCTTTCCGTCTGTGTTTTTCTTCGGGCACGTCTCGCTTCAAACACCAGCAATAGTCCGCCAGCATATTGATATCCCAGTTTCCCTGGTACCTCTCTTCCATTATTTTGATATCTTGGTGAAATCGTTCACCCTGTTCCTCACTATAATCCCCGCAATTTTCAGGAAAATAGTCCAAGTGGGACCACAAAAAGTGCATTTTTATGGACATGCGCGACCCATGAGCTTTGAAAGCTTCCATCAAGTTTTCGACAACGGACTCGTATTCTGGACTTCTACGCTTGCCAAGAAAATCAGTGACATCTGACTTGAATGCCTGCCAGGCATTCTTCTCAGTTGGAGTCATTGCGTTTTCAAACTGAGTATCCTTGATCAAAGTTCGAATTTGAGGACCATCATAAACCCCAGCATTTAGTTTAGCATCAGATATATGAGGAAATTTACTCTCGAGATATCGGAATGCTGAACCCTCCTTATTCATTGATTTGATGAAATTTTTCATCAAGCCCAGCTTAATATGAAGTGGTGGGAGTAAAAATTTTGTTGGTGGTACAGGGGGCACTGAAACGACATTATGCGACACAGGTTCAAAATTCTCTCTGGATGCCCATTCACGCTGTGCATAGTGCTTCTCATCCGCTCGGCTATCCCATTTGCAGAGGAAACATGGGTATTTCGTGTATCCCCCTTGCATTCCCAATACAAATGCCACAATCTGAAAAAAATTAAAATATTTAAAGAATTTAGAGAATTTGTTCTATCAGATAAAAAAATCTATGCATTGGACTGTATCACTTCTGTGGGGAAGTTAAGTGTTCTTATACGCTCTCAAATAACCTTTGGAAAAACAACATAATCAATAGCAATAGTTTACTTATGATATTAGTATTACCTTCAAATCTCCACAGATCCTCCAGTTATGTTGGTCGTATACGAGAGCATCCAGTAAAATTTTCATGTTATCGTAGCTCTCAGTAAGTTGTACGGAATGTGCTACAGGGACTGATGCAACCCTATTCCCAATGTTGAGAAGTACTGCTTTCAAACTTCGTTTAGACGAGTCTATAAATAGCCTCCATTCTGATGCGTTATATGGCAGGCCCAAGGATTCGATTAGCCCCTCAACATTGCAGCAGTACACTAAGGAAGAGGTATTTTCGTGCACTGCAAAAAACTTGCGGAATTCTTCCTCTCGTTTCCTATACCAGGAGAATGTTGTTCCCGGAGCCAGCAAGTTGTCCTCTCGAAGTCGTGAGCCCAAGATCTCGGCAGCTAATTTGGAAAGTCCTAAATCCCTGGTAAGATCATTAAGTTTGGCCTGGTTGAGAGGCCTCGGCTCATTTGAAGCGGTATTTTGAGGTATATACGACTGGGACTGGTCATTGGCATTGGTCATTGATTCATCATCAGAATCATCGAAGTCCAGGGTTTGAGGTGGGTCGGGTATTGGAATTCCAGGACCATGGGGTACAGGTCTCATAGCAGAAGGAATGTCAGGGTATACAACAATGTGTTTATTCTTCTTGTTAACTCCTGAAAATAGAAACACAGAAACATGGATATAAAACTTGCATATGAAATAGAAGAAGCATTCAGACAGTGGCGGCTCGTGAGGGAAGGCTGCGGTCTGTAAGATATGAAATAGGTCGATGGAGTCTGTATATTTCTCTTTTTCATTCATATTGTCCCTTCGGGGACAATATGAATGAAAAAGAAAGAAAATATACAATCATTGTATATGTAAATGTAACTTGTATAACAATATGTATGTGTAAATGTATTTTCTATAACAATATGTATATGTAAATGTATGATTACCATTATGGTGAATATTATGCTATATATGGTGAATATTACATTATGGTGAATATTATGTCAAGTTTCATACGAGGATTTCAAAATATTTAAGAAAATAAATTTATAAGCCCACCTTGGAGGTTTGTCATGCAGAAATAGCAATCTGTCACGTGATCCTTTCCTTCTCTCCAAATCATGGGAATTCCAAAAGGCAAAGATTTCGCTCTGCCTTTGCTCCATCTTCTCAAATTTTCAATGCACGTCTTGCAGCACATATGAGGGGCGAAATTTTTGTCCTGGTCCCCTAGCTTAATTCCAAAGTATGCTCTATACATTGTCTTCACAAATTTAGTGATTTGGGACTGGTTATTTGGCATGGTAACCGTCCCACATATGTAGCAGAATCTATTGGGATCATTTTTACACGCTCTATTCATTAAGAAATATTTTATCTATATGCCTGAAAAGTAAAAAAAGATATACAAGTGAAACAAGTGATGATAGATGTTACTGTTCCAATTCCGCTTTGACAAAATCACGAAAAATTCTATTTTACTTATGAGGCCATAGCCGGATAACCTGAGCTGGTTGAGAAAAACGGATTGCAGATTCGAAATCAGCAGGAAAAACTCTATAAGAATCACTTACAAAACCCTTGACAGCAAAATTGATGCATACCAGTGTAATTCACTTAAACTTAAAGGATTTTATAATCCTACTCCCATTTTAAATTATTATACATTATTTTTAAACTTTGTTAATTTGAAAACTTTCCGAATCCCTACACATACACACGCATGTATGCACACTATATATATCTACTATATATACAAACCTTATTCTAAAATCATTGGATATCACGACAAACTTTATTTAATTGCGTGTAAGTGCTAACTATGATATTTACTCTAGATTATTTAAATTTATTTAATCTTAATAATTGTTGCTTAATGTATATAATCATGCTCATGCATTTATTAAGTTATTTTAACCAACCACTTACACTCTGTACCTACTGTAATACACATAAATACACACTTGTCCACAGGTCTATACATCATCCATTACGTAATTCTATCTTTCTTTTCCTTCTATATTCTTAATGGTTAACAACCTCTCAGTATCTAAAACTGTAACTAAATAAATTTTAATGTTTTTACTAAATTAATTTTACTTTTTTGTTAACCAAATTTTAATATTATACGAACTTGTTCGTACTTGCAATACAACCGTTCCCCCACCGCTGAAGACTCTATCCAACAATAAAATTTAAGTATTTTTACCTACACTAGTCCATCAAATTAGTATATTAAATGTACGATCATGGTAACTTTGGATATTCCTGAACTTTAAAATTTAAATTTTTCCCTTTTACCTACTTTTCATTATGTATGTATTTTTTTTCCACAGGAAAATTTTTTTGTTAAAAATTTAACAATATAATTGGTTGTCACCACCCCCAACTCACGTATTGTATATAAATTTGTAATTATAAAAACCATTAGTCATCATCTAGTTTGAATTAGTTAGGATATTATATTATTGTATTAATATCATTCTAGAGAGGAGAGCCCTGTAAAAATGAACAATAAATAATTCCTATATAACCTTTATAATTCAAATATTCATTTTTACATAAGAACCAAAATCGCCTAAGGCGAGTTTGGATAAAATTTTGATTTGCTTTCTATTTTTGCAATGTCACAACCATGCTATCTACCATTTCTATGGTTGAGTCGTATCCATGTTTGTGGCATTGGAGATTCGTTGTGAGAAGCGAATGTCCCTTAATTTCATTCCCTTAAAGTACAAACAAGACAATCGACGGTTTAGATCGTTTAACATTTCCATCACAATATTGCCCATATCTCCATTTTTCATTTATTATAGACTTTATGATAATTAATTATTGTTGTCTTGCATCTAGCCCTCATCCCTAAATTTTATTAGATTATGCAAGCATATTGCATGTGGTATGATTTGAACCCTTGTTTGTACTTCTTTATTCACTTACTTAATTCTTCCAAAATGTACCAATTCCTTAATATTTACTGTATACTCGTATAAGTATATTTATTTAATTAATAGTTTCACTCACTCTTGTACCGTGGCTGTAAACCCTTCATTACTGTATCTCTTTAATATAAAGTAATTTCATTCTCTTCACGTTTTCCATACCTTGAATACTGAATCACGTATTTAGTATGTGGATATCTTTCATATTCAATGTATGATAAATTCTTTAACATAATAAAACAAAACTTTACACTCTATATGTCATTATTTATATGTTGTTCATTCATACATCCATATCTTATCCTGACCGTTATATTTTATTAATTGTATTAATTGTTCATTCATCGACCTACCTATTGTCAACCTATTGTGCGACTACCAATATGTGTACAATACTTTGTGCATTCGTACATGTCCCCTGATGATCATGATTACATACATAGTTCCGTACATGTATCCATCCACATGTATTCTTTTTACTTTTTCTTTTAATTATTTCACTTCTCGCAAGATATTTGTTCATGCTGACGCAAGTATTCAAATTCCGCTAACCATAGTGGAAGCGAGAGCTTCTGAGGTGAAAATCTCCTCTCGCTTGCTTCTCATCATAAAACATTATTATGTGTGTTATGTTATATATATATATATATATATATATATATATATATATATATACAGTATGTGCCCATGTACTTTATGTTATACTCCTAACATCCTAATTGTCTATAAATATGAAACACTGTAAAAAAAAAAAACTATAGTTAACTCTTTAATTGTAATTATATGTAATACTTTAATATAATGTAATTGATGCACTTTAATGAAACTATAATTAACGATAATAATTTAATATAATGTAATTAATGTACTTTAATGAAACTGTAATTAATGTACTTTAATGAAACTGTAATTAACGATAATAAGCGAATGTGAATTAATTGGTAATTATAATCATAGTTGCAATAAACCAAAATTACAATGTACACAGTGATGTACTTGGGATTGTACTCAATGTACGACCCGACATTATGTTGCCATTTAGGAATGTATACTCGGCGATATTGTTATTATTTTTTTCGTTGGGATAAATTTTGGAGTTGCTTCCTACTTTGCCAAATAATTAATGACTTGTTCTTTTTAAAATTTCTTAATTATTTTTAGATTTAGCTTAATAATGAATCCTGAGTAACTTTTGCAATGTTCATGTTTTGTATACGTTCTCTCTTCGTTATAAAAGATGAAGTCATGTCTTGCCTAAGCATTTAATTGTAAATCTTAAACCTTTAATTTTTGCTCATATGCATATCTTAGTATAAAGATGCATAGTTCAATTTCCACTTCTAATTAACTCGGCGGATCAGGAAAACATCAGATCTGAAAATACGCGGTTTAAGATAAAAATATGGCTTCCTCTTCCGATATCCTGTTTATCTGTTTAAACATGGTCACAGCAAAAAAGTTTACTTTATTTTTAACTATTGTGCAAAAATAATACAACCTTTTCAACATTTAATAATAATGATGTTAGCAGAAAAAGGGTATTTAAACCCACAACATTTCTTCCATGTTCATTCTGAATTAGACTACGAGGCTGAGCACTACCTGCACATTTTAGCAGTAAATTACAGTAAGAAAAAGTTTTTATCTTCTCCTTCGAGCCGTGCTCTCTTCAGAGAACTTAGTCATTAAAATCTCCCAATACGTTACAAGAAGAATCTGGGGAACCCTCAGAGAATTTAATAAGCCTCTCAGAATCCTCCGAGCCACTATAGAAGAATTCGGAGAGTAGTATAGAAGAAACTACTGCAAATAACAAATCCGTTGCTGCCTCCTAACCAGAACCCCCTTCGACTTCGAACCAACCCAGGCCATAGACGGAGGGGTTAACATATATATATATATATATATATATATATATATATATATATATATATATATATATAATATATATATATATATATATATATATATATATATATATATATATATATATATATATATATATTTCTTGATCAGTCTTTCCTTGTGAACAGACGTGTTTTATCGAGTGTCCAGTGTTACCAAGTGAATAAGTGGTTTTCGTTCAAGATCTTTAAAAAAAAATAGTGTTTGGTGCATTCTTAACTAAATTACTTCGTGTTACTAATCGTTCATTAACGAATATATTTTATTTATTGAATTTATTCATTACTATATTACTTGACTAACCCAAGGCTAGTGCCTTGTTTGTTCCCGAATCTGTTGCTACACGAGGTTTCATAAGGTTGAAATTCCCTTGGTTTGCCTCTGTTGTTTTTCAAATTATCAGAAACGAGGTTTCTTAAGGTTCATTTTCCCTTCACACTGTACCTGACCTCCCGAAGGGTCACGCACCGTGGGATAAAAGGAATTAAGTCGGTCGAACAGTGGTCAGATAAGTTCATTTAGGTAATACTTTTTCTCTAACAGATCTTTCGTCGGTACCTTAATTATATATTCATTTAGCATAAAATTGTGTTACAAGAATCTGTTTCTGCGTTTCAAGAACATTTTTGTGGGTTTTCGCAGGTGACGGCACAATAAGCACGCGGTACACCTACGTTGTAACTTATTAATTTCCAAACGCTCGTTTTTTGCTTTTTTGTTTTTTAACTAATTAAAAGCATGGCACCCCCGTCAAGTGCTTGCACTCGCTGTGAAGGGAAATTTGCCGCTTAGGCGTTTACAAGGGCAAATAAAATAATAATGAACAGTTAGTTTGCAGGTGGTGCTCAAGCATGGAAGTCCTGAGGAACGAGTTAGAACGTGAGAGGGAGGCCAGGGTGAGGCTTCAAGAAAGCGTGATGCTCCTAACGGCAAAAGTAGAATCCCTTGAGACTCCAGTCCGACCCCTCCTGCCTCAGTTTCTACTAATAATATAAATACTATTAAGAGCCCTCTCTCTTCGCCTAGTTCCCAACCCTTCGTTCGAGTGCGTAATGGGGCCCCATTGAGAAAACCTAAGACTTGTCTACCAGTAATAACAAGCAATAAGTTTTCTGTTTTAGGTTTCGAAGATGATGATGAACCGGAAATACGACTCGTTGGCGATTCCATTGTTCGAGGGCAGCTCGAGGAATTCTGTGGGAGAAACCCTCGTCGTAGGCGCCGTTACTGCTACCCTGGTGCAAGGGTGGAGGATATAACTAATAGTGTTGACCATTTTACAGACGGTACCGCCGAGGACACAACGTATGTTATTCATGTCGGTACTAATAACGTTTTAAATTCTAGATCGGAAGAACTGTTGGCTAGGGACAGGGACTTACTAGAGCGATTAAAGGAGAAAACTAATAAGATTGTCTTAACAGGTATACTTCCTCGAATTATCCAACGTAACGATTTCTACAGCAAGGCGACCTATATTAACAATAACCTAAAGTCTCTTTGCCAACAGTAAGGAGTGCGAATTTTTGGAACAGTTTCTACGGCAGGGGGGACTTGTTCCTCGAAGATGGACTTCATCTTAATGACGTTGGAGCTGCGCGTTCAGGAAGACTCTTTCATAATACTGTCTCTTCTTTTCAGGCTGCCGTAACTCCAACGGTCCCAGCGTAAATTCCACAAATTTCCCCTGCGCTCGCGAAGGTGTCGCAGTTACAAACAATTCGAAGGTTCTATCCTTAAATGCTCGTAGCCTACGAAATAAAATAAACGCATTTTTTTCTCTAATTGCTTGTAAAGACTATGATGTAATTGCGATAAGTGAATCGTGGCTTAGCACTGAAACACGTGACTTTGTAGGGGAGTATCAAATTAAAGGTTATAGACTTTTTGTTAAAAACAGAATAGGTAGGCGAGGAGGCGGTGTTATGTTGTATATCAAAGATAATATTGCGAACGTTATAGAATTAAAGCACTCAATTCCAGAACCGATAGATTCGACTGTAGCAGAACTTAAATTGAACGATTACAAACTTCTTGTTGCGGTTATATATAGGCCCCCTAATCAAACAGCTGATACGGACGAAGCGTTATATCGTGAACTAAAGAGAATAATCGGTAGTGAGCAGGCTTTAGTTATGGGTGACTTTAATTGCGCCAACGTGAATTACGATACAATGCAGGGAGACGCAGAAGGTAATCGTTTAGTTAATTTTCTCGAGGATAGCTTTCTTATTCAAAAGGTTGGGGAACCTACGAGGTTGGACACTGTTTTAGATTTAGTAATAACTACGGATGATAGGCTAATTACTGATCTTCAAGTAATAGAACCGTTAAGCAATAGCGATCACAATATGGTAAAGTTTGTCCTCTCAGTAAGTCACTCGAAACCAACTAACTCGACTAAAATTCCTAATTTCCAGCACGCAGACTTTTGTAAATTTCGAAATAAATTGTCACACGTCAATTGGGAAAACGTAATGGGGAACTCCAACGCAAAACTAATGTGGGAATCGTTCGAAACAGTATTTAGGACTATAAATGAGGAATGTGTACCGTACAAAATTAAGCGTGCGAAAGTAAACAGCAAGCCCTTGTGGTTTACTTCTAGAGTAGGAGACATTATAAAGAGTAGAGATAGGGCTTATAGGCAACATAAGTGCGATAAAGATAATTTGTGGTTACGAAACAACTACATATCTTTAAGGCGTGAAGTGAAAAGTGTAATAAAAAAGTCCAAGCGCGAATTTGAAATCTCCATAGCTCGTGACGGTAAAGAAAAACCCAAGCGATTCTTTCAATACGTCAATAATAGAAATCCAGTAAAAAGTGTCTTGGGGCCTTTGAAAAATGTAAACGGAGATATAGTTTCTGAAAACAAGGAAATGGCTACCTTGCTAAACGAATTTTTTTACGTCAGTTTTTACTATAGAAGATGTTATGAATATCCCTACGGTCATAGACATAATACCTTTTGATAATGGTAATATTTTGGATAATATATTGGTTAGTGAAGGGGTGGTAATGCGCTATATTGATAAAATGAAAACGCGTAAATCACCGGGGCCGGATTCCATATATCCCATACAACTAAAAGAATTAAAAGCCAGCATTGTTGTGCCGCTAACAAAGATTTTTAATGCGTCTATTTCTGAGGGGTGCGTACCAGATAATTTCAAATTAGCAAACGTAACCCCTATCTTTAAGAAAGGTGATAAAGGTGCGGCGGGAAATTATAGGCCAATAAGTTTAACGTCTGTTGTAGGTAAGCTACTGGAATCAATAATTAGGGATCGTATAGTCGAACACTTAGAATTGCATAACTTAGTTAGAAATACGCAGCACGGATTTAGGCGAAACAAATCTTGCTTAACTAATCTTTTAGAATTTTTCCAAAGCGTGGTTGACGTTTACGATAGACATCGGGCGGTTGATGTAGTGTATTTAGATTTTCAAAAAGCATTTGACACCGTGCCGCACAAAAGACTCATTGAAAAAACTAAGGCTCATGGAATCAGGGGTGTAGTAATAAATTGGCTAGAAGAGTGGTTGCGAGGCAGGAAACAGAGGGTGGTCGTTGATGGAGCGGAGTCGTGTTGGGCTAATGTAGCGAGTGGCGTTCCTCAGGGTTCTGTATTGGGCCCCTTGCTTTTTCTTATATATATTAACGACTTAGATGTCGGCCTAGTCAGTACAGTTTCAAAGTTTGCGGATGACACGAAGCTGGGTGGTAGGGCGATTAATGCCGAAGATAGAGGTAAAATTCAGGAAGATCTGAATAAAATCGTTGATTGGTCAGTCACATGGCAAATGAGATTTAATGTTGATAAGTGCAAAATTTTGCACATAGGTTCGCGTAACGGTAATTTTGCATATAGTATGTCAGGGAAAGATTTAACAAGCGTAGAGCAGGAAAAAGATTTAGGAGTTATAGTCACTGGTGATTTAAAAGTAGCGAAACAAAGTACAGCAGCGGTCAATAAGGCGAACAAGGTGTTAGGTTTTATAGCTCGAAATTTTGAGTACAAATCGCGCGATATTATAGTTCCACTTTATAAATCATTAGTTAGACCCCATTTGGAGTATGCGGTCCAATTTTGGAATCCGTATATGCGCAAAGATATAGACAAAATCGAGAGAGTTCAAAGACGGGCAACTAAGATGATTCCGGCGCTTAGGTCAAAGTCGTACGAGGATAGGCTTAAGGAGTTAAAATTGACAACACTCGAGACTAGGAGGTTAAGGGGTGATCTAATCCAGGTTTTCAAAATTATGAATGGGTTTGATAACGTAACTAGAGATAGCTTTTTCGAAATATCTCAATATAACAGGACTAGAAATAACGGGTGTAAGTTAACAAGTAGAAGGTTCGAGACAGCAGTTGCGAAAAACTTTTTTACGCATAGAATAGTAAATAGCTGGAATAGTTTGCCGGTAGAAGTAATTAGTAGCACGTCTATAAACATGTTTAAAAATCGATTAGACGCATATGTTGATAGAAAGGGTATAGTTTAAGGTAGTAAAATTAAGGCTTTGTGGGGATAGATCCCACAGCTCATCACAAGTGTTGTGGGATATAGGGAGGCAGCGTCTTGGGTTAGGGGATACTCTCTGTCCTTACACACCCTATTTAAAGAGATTCCTCTGCCGAGCGGTGCCCCCCATAGTACTGTGAGGTATTGAAAAACTCATGATCTTCACTTGCCCCACAAACACCTTTAAATGGGAGACCCAAAATGGGTGCACACACATTTCTACATTACTGTACAGTCTTTACAGCCACACCTACACTTTTCCTCCTAAGTGTAATGTATATGGTTGTAAATTTTGACTTGGTCCGCAATCGATATGGACCGTGACTTGATGGATACCGTAATGAAATTGACTGGATTCTTTGGATCTGATATATTTGCATGTCCGTTATAAATAGATATAGATTGTACATATTTGTGGATAGTAGTCTATTATGACTTGATCCTCTGGATCGAGAGATTCTATCTTTAGTTTTAAATCGATAATTAATTAGTTTTAAATTGATAAATATTTAGTTTCGTAAAAGTTGGTTGTTGCCAATTTACCGGCAGTTTTTACATAAATTTCTTATGTTCTTGTGGTTCGGAACCCACGTAAAATTGTAGGTCCCCTCCGCCACCACGGAGGACATACACAATACACGATTACGAACACAGTTAGGTAGACCAGCCATGAGTGGATCCTAGGGTCTTTGTTGGTCTGAAACATTATAACATTATAACATTATAACATTATATTTTATATATATATATATATATATATATATATATAATATAATATATAATATATATATATATATATAATATAATATATATATTATATATATATATATATATATATATAATATATATATATATATATATATATATATATATTATATATATATATATATAATATATACAATATATATATATATATATTATATATATATATATATATATATATAATATATATATATAATTATATATATATATATAATATATATATATATATAATATAATATAATATATATATATATATATAATATATATATATATATATATATATATATGTAAAAATGAAATGAATAATCAATATTCATTTTTACATAAGAACCAAAATCGCTTAACGCGAGTTTGGATAATAATTTTACTTGTGGCTTCCTATTTTTGTTCGTGTCAAAACCCTACGATCTACCATACCTATGGTTTAGTCGTATCCATTTTTATTTGTTATAGAAGTTATTAATTAATTATGATTGTCTTGCATCTCACCCTCGTCCCTAGCTTATGCATACACATTGCATATAACAGGATTGGAACCCGTAGTTGTACTTCTTAGTCATTAATGCCCTCTCTTTGCCTCTAATTCGTTCTTGTAAATCTTCCTAATAATGATTTGTATTATAGGTACAAAATTCAATAACTATGACGTCATAAAGTAACTTAATTCTCTTCACGTTTTCCATACCTTGAACACTGAATCACGTGTTTAGTATTTGGACATCTTCCGTATTGAATGTATGGTAAATTCCTTAATAATAATAATAATAATAATAATAATAATAATAAAAAGAAAAAGAAACTTCATTCTCTATACATCATTAGTTATGTTGTTTCCTACCTATTGTCTACTGATACCTATCAACCTATCAGTCCATATTTTACGCGTCTCTATATTACGCACACAACCCATTGGATTATGTACATTTAAAATACGTCCACATATATTTTTTTTTTTTTTTTTTTTTTAAGTGCGTTCAACCCTCAAGGCATTCATTAGGCTTACAGTAGTTAAATGCTCAAATTCGCGAATCAGCAGAACCGAACGTTTTCTAAGATAAACATCCCCTTTCGCTCTGATCCAAATTTATAACATGTTAAACATATTATAACATATTATGTATATAAATCTATATCATGTGTGCCATGTACTTTGTATTATATTTCTAACATCTTAATTGTCTATTAATATGAAACACTGTAAAAACAAAACAAAGCTCTAGTAAATTTAATTGTAATTAACTGTAATACTTTAATTAATAATAACTTGTAATGTACTTCAAGGAAACTGTAATTAAATGTAATAATTTAATTTATAATGTAAGAATGTACTTTAATAGAAGTGTAATTAAATCATAAGCGAATGGGAAGTAATCCATAATCGAAATCATAATTGTAATAAACCCAAACAAAAATGTACTGTCGTGAAATGAAGACGTGGCAAAAAAAAATAAGATTAGTTTTTATTTTTACTTATTATTTTTTTTTTTATTTGGAAACTTTCAAACACCTGATCGTATTTAAAAGGGGGGAAGCTTAACCTCCAACTGCCATCCCCCAACATTCAGGCATATTTTATACATGTATTTGTAAAATGAAGACACTTCATTACGAGATTCTGCATTGGTCACTGCTAAGAGACTCCCCTGGTTAGCAGCCTCGCTGCGGGGAGGGGGGGCAGAGGCCCCTTGCCTCCTTAATATTTTTAGATTCCGGCCTGAGCTATGGTCGAAAGAGGTCGAACCTCTACCCCTGTAAATTCAGAGCAGTACCTGTTTATTTTTAAGAAGTAAATTTACAGTAAGAGAAACTTTTTATTTTCCCCCTCGAGTTGGGCTATCGTCAGAGGAACTTAGTAAAGTCGATAAGTTATAAAGTATCAGAGAAAGAATTAGAAAATTATAGAAGAAAAGTATCAGAAGAAATATCCGTTGCAGCCTCCGTAACTAGAACCCCCGTCGATCCGAACCGAATCAGGGCCATAGACGGAGGGGTTAACAGCTGGCGACCCTTTACCAGGATAAGAAGAAGATTTATAAAAGAAGATTTATAAAAGAAGATTTATAAAAGAAGATTTATCAGGATAAAACCATTTGACCGGCGTGTCACGACTTCTAGTTCGTAACATCCACCCTTGACCGGTGTGTCACGACTCCAAGTTCTCTACGCCTAGTTTTCATCCAAGAACAAGTGGCCAGCAAGACACGTCTTCAGGACACGTCTCTGAGGATTTTGCCAGTAGAACTTTTGTTAAGTACATTTTGTTTTTTTAAGTAATTTATAAACACTGAAAAGTCAGTATTATTAACAGTTATAATGAGTATTAAGTCAGAATTTACAAGAAACACAGTGAAACACTTCAGACACTAGTGATACATTTTTCTTAGTGTAACAGAGAGTTAATTGTAACAGAGAGTTAATTGTAACAGAGAGTTAATTTAACAAAAGAGTTAATTTCAAAAGAGAGTTAATTTCAAAAGAGAGTTAATTTCAAAAGAGAGTTAATTTCAAAAGAGAGTTAATCTCAAAAGAGAATTAATTTCAAAAGAGAGTTAATTTCAAAAGAGAGTTAATTTCAAAAGAGAGTTAATTTCAAAAGAGAGTTAATTTCAAAAGAGAGTTAATTTCAAAAGAGAGTTAATTTCAAAAGAGAGTTAATTTCAAAAGAGAGTTAATTTCAAAAGAGAGTTAATCTCAAAAGAGAGTTAATCTCAAAAGAGAGTTAATTTCAGAGTTATTTTCACTGTTATATTCAGTATAGAATAATTTTATTTTATGTACCAAACATAATAATACCTGAGTGAAATGTTGTTTACATTTTATATTTTTGTTTGCAAATTTTTTCAATTACTGAATTGAATTGACTTGCAAATTAAGAGAGAGAGTGTTTATAGAGAGTTTATAGATTTAGAGAGATATTTGAAGTCAGTTTTGAAGTCAGTTTTAGTTGCAAAGAAGTTGCAAGTCAGTTTTGAAGTCAGTTTTAGTTGCAAAGAAGTTGCAAGTCAGTTTTGAAGTCAGTTTTCGTTGCAAAGAAGTTGCAAGTCAGTTTTGAAGTCAGTTTTCGTTGCAAAGAAGTTGCAAGTCAGTTTTGAAGTCAGTTTTCGTTGCAAAGAAGTTGCAAGTCAGTTTTGAAGTCAGTTTTCGTTGCAAAGAAGTTGCAAGTCAGTTTTAAAGTCAGTTTTCGTTGCAAATAAGTTGCAAGTCAGTTTTGAAGTCAGTTTTCGTTGCAAATAAGTTGCAAGTCAGTTTTGAAGTCAGTTTTCGTTGCAAATAAGTTGCAAGTCAGTTTTGAAGTCAGTTTTCGTTGCAAATAAGTTGCAAGTCAGTTTTATTTGCAAATAAGTTGCAAATCAGTTTTCAGAAGGTTGCGCCAAAAGGGACAACCGCCCCAGAGATTTATAGAAATATTTGATAAGAGGTCAAGTCAGAAGGTTGCGCCAAAAGGGACAACCGCTCCAGAGATTTATAGAAATACTTGATAAGAGGTCAAGTCAGAAGGTTGCGCCAAGATGGACAACCGCCCCCAGAGACATAGAAATACTTGGCAAGAGGTCAAGTCAGAAGGTTGCGCCAAAAGGGACAACCGCCCCAGAGATTTATAGAAATACTTGATAAGAGGTCAAGTTAGAAGGTTGCGCCAAAAGGGACAACCGCCCCAGAGATTTATAGAAATACTTGATAAGAGGTCAAGTCAGAAGGTTGCGCCAAAAGGACAACCGCCCCAGAGATTATAGAAATACTTGATAAGAGGTCAAGTCAGAAAGTTGCGCCAAAAGGGACAACCGCCCCAGAGATTTATAGAAATACTTGATAAGAGGTCAAGTCAGAAGGTTGCGCCAAAAGGGACAACTGCCCCAGAGATTTATAGAAATACTTGATAAGAGGTCAAGTCAGAAGGTTGCGCCAAAAGGGACAACCGCCCCAGAGATTTATAGAAATACTTGATAAGAGGTCAAGTCAGAAGGTTGCGCCAAAAGGGACAACCTCCCCAGAGATTTATAGAAATACTTGATAAGAGGTCAAGTCAGAAGGTTGCGCCAAAAGGGACAACCGCCCCAGAGATTTATAGAAATACTTGATAAGAGGTCAAGTCAGAAGGTTGCGCCAAAAGGGACAACCGCCCCAGAGATTTATAGAAATACTTGATAAGAGGTCAGTCAGAAGGTTGCGCAAAAGGGACAACCGCCCCAGAGATTTATAGAAATACTTGATAAGAGGTCAAGTCAGAAGGTTGCACCAAAAGGGACAACCGCCCCAGAGATTTATAGAAATACTTGATAAGAGGTCAAGTCAATAGGTTGCATCCAAGAGGGACAACCGCCCCAGTTTTGAAGAAGCCAGTTTTGAAGCAGTTAGTTTTGAAGCAGTTAGTTTTGAAGCAGTTAGTTTTGAAGCAGTTAGTTTTGAAGCAGTTAGTTTTGAAGAAGTTAGTTTTTAAGTCCCAAGTCATTTCAATGCAGTCAATTGAATTCAACTTTTTCTTTGTAAGTTAAGGGAATTTAATTTAAGAAAATGTAATTTAAGAATATAATTCAACCTTTTTTTGTGTTGTAAAGAGAATTTATTCAACCTGAATTGACCGGGTTGCGTCTTTAGTTAACCTTTCTTTGTTTTGTTGTAAGAGGGAAATGGACCGTTTGTCTTTTCTTTTTCATGCCATTGTTGCGTATAAAAATATATAGGTAAAATGACATATTTTATTGTTGGCAACCAAAACCGTTTTTACAAATGTTGGTAACGATTTTATAATTATTGCGATTATATGATGACAGAAATAGTGTAATAATTAATCGATCATGTACCTAATTTATCTTGTTCGAAATGCTTTCCTTCCATTTCAATAACACTTTTTATTCTTGGCCGAAACTCATCTAAGGTTCGATTTACTTTTATTTTAAAATATTATAAAATTATGTTTAGCTCATTAAAATGCATAAATTGATTTATATTTTTAATTTGTATTCTTAATTTTCTTAATTCAATTATCGTACCGATACTTCTGGTTAATGTTAATGGTTATATAGTTTCATATATAGCTAGGAATGTTACTAGTCGAATTTAATTCCATCTTCAAAATTCAATTTTTAAACCGTGAGATTTACTTTCATCAATTGTAAGTCCTCTAAGTACATTTCTTTTTATACCTTAATTCGTGTAACTGATTTAATTAAATACTTAAATACTACCTTGAACTTAAAGGATTTTATAATAATAATGATAATAATAATAATAACAACAATAATTGACTCAAAAGATTTTATAACCCTAAAACCCATCTTAATTATTAAACATTATTTTTAAACTTTGTTAATTCAAAAACTTCCAAATCTCTACACATACACACGCATGTATGCACACTAGGCGGAGTGAAAAACTCATTTTTCGAATTTTCAAATTGGCTAGTGTGGAAGATGTGTGGAGTAGTGAGGAAATAAGCTGGTATAAATTTAAAATCATAACATTAATATCTTCAGGTGCCACAAAATGACCTTCATATTGAAAAAAATTAAAAAGCAGATTTTAACCAATAATTACAGAAGAGTCCACGATGCACAATGACAAGAATTTATTCACACTTGTATAAAAATAGCTCAGTCAACCTTTAAAAAAGTTTCTATTCTCTAAAAACAGTTTTTCTATAGTCAGCTCACTCAGCTGTCACGTGAGTACTCTCGGTTCAGTGTAGCTGTCGCTCTCGTAGCAGGTGGTGTTCTGTTTGGCGTTACTCAGATATGTCTAAACTATATTTCTTATATATTTTGCATTTCTGTATTGTGTTGCCCTAAGTTTGCCATGTACTATTAACTGAAATTAACGTATAATTGATATTAGCTCTTTCTTTTTCAGATTTGTATACTTTCAAAATGTCTCGAGTTTGTGCAAAATCAACCAGGGCCTCACTGAGTGCCCCATGTTTGTGTATGGGGAAGATTTGTGGCACAGGAATCTTCCTACATACGAAGGAGTTTTTAAATATTACTTGTTTGTAAGAAACGATTTGAACAGAATACTAATAAAGATCCTTCAATATCTCAAATATTAGAACAAGTTGTTGATAAATTGAAAACAATTTGGGAAAGTGCTTCCGTCCCAATTCTGTCAGACAGGCGAATTGAAACAATGTTCAGAAGCTACCACGAAAAGTATCGTGTCATTATGAAGCCATACCAAAGCAGAAAAAATTGAAGCTTACAAAGCAAAGATTGATATGTTCAAAAAAGAAGCACACACGAAACTTTATGACATTGCACCGTGCAAGTGCAAAGTACTAACACAATGTTCTTGTCCCAAAGAAAAAACGGTTCCAAAGGAAGAAGTGACGTTCCTCTTAGATCAAGGAGTGAAAGAAAACTGTTTATTGATAGAGTAGATATTACACTCTCAAGAAAAAAGCATCTACGTTGCTAAGAAAGCAAAAAGAAGCTGTGAGGCTCACCAAAGAATCTTCACAGGAGAAATTGCAGGATACAAATGTTGAATTATCATCATCGACATCAAATAGTGAAAGTGAATCTGGCGAAATATCAGACGATACATTTCCAGAGCCAGTTAGCTCGAAGAGAAAGCTCGAACAACCTGAAGAACAATTATTCAAGAAAAGGAAAACTACAAATCTACTTTCAGTGGCTACTGCTTGTGACATGACTGCAGTTTCAGATCGAACTGCAGCATTCATTGTTAGTGCAGTATTGCAAGATATTGGAGAAGTTTCTATTGACAATACATCTGAAGTAGTGGATAGGAGTAAAATCAGAAGAAAAGACAAAAGAAGAGATCAGAAATTATGAAAGATCAAAATCAGGTCCAATCAGAGGAATCTATTTTGATGGTCGAAAGATTCTACACTCTTCCAAGAAAAAAAAGAGTCCAAAGTATATCAGAAGAAAGTAACAGAAGAACATATCACTTTAGTGAGAGAACCTGGTTCAGATTATTTGGGCCATTATTCTGTGATTCTGGATCAGCTGAAGAAATATGTAAAGGAATGTTTGAGTATATTGGAAATAATGACATGAACCTGGAAAACCTTGTTGCCATTGGATGCGATGGTGCACAGTCAACACTGGAGAAAAGGGAGGCGTTTATAAGGCTTATAGAATTGAAGCTGAAGAAGCCAGTTCAACATTTAGTGTGCCAGCTCCATGCCAATGAATTGCCATTACGCCATTTAGTTGCAAAGCTGGATGGAAAAACATCTGGCCCCCGCGGATTCACCGGTCCTATTGGCAGGGAATTAGAGAACTGTGAGAGTCTTCCTATTGTCGAGTTTGAAAGGATTGATGCTGAGGAACCAACTGTAGACTGAAGATCTTAGCACCGACCAAAAATATCTAATTGATATTCACCAGGCCATAACAAAGGGATATTGCTCTCCAGATCTTGCTCATCGTAGTCCAGGCAAAATGGCACATTCACGATGGCTGACTACAGCAAATCGTTTGCTTCGCAAAAATAACGTTTCAACTGTAAGTCCATCTGAGAACCTCATGAACATTGCTTCTTTTATAATGAAGGTCTACATCCCAATGTGGTTTTCTATTAAGCAAAGTACGTCTTTTATCAATGGCTCAAAACATGTTTTCAAAATATTGAACTAACAAGAACACTGAATGACGAAGTAAAGGATATTGTAAATCCTGTCATACAAAGAAATGCATTTTTTGCAAATCCAGAAAATATTCTAGCATCAATGATTCATGATGATCGCAGCGCCATAAGAGAATTAGCGTGGAGCGAATAAAGAAAGCAAGGCAAACAAACAAGGAAAAAGTTGTGAGGCGTTTCACAGTACCTGTTTATTCAATTTGAAGCTACTGATTATACTGATTTAATTAATTGGCAAAAATGCATTGTCACTGAACCACCTGTGACAAGACACCTGACAGAAAATGAGATTGAAGAATTCATAGAAAACAAGAGTACCCCTCCATTCGAGAAATTCCCTTGTCATACACAAGTAGTAGAAAGAATGGTAAAATTAGTGACTGAAGCATCATCAAAAGTATTTGGATTGAACGCGCGAGATGGCTTCATAAGATCAACACTTCAGTCACGTACAAAAATGCCATCATTCGAAAGTAAAGCTGAATATAAAGTTTAAATAAAACGTTAATTTAGTAACTATTTTGGTAATTGGAACACTTAATATATAATAATAACAAGTAAGTTTCAGTTATTGTACTAATGCAGAATATAAGAAAATCATTATATTTCACTTTTTTCGACGGCTTTGTGGC